>JXWZ01005461.1:0-36363 GCA_000956215.1 Anopheles farauti No. 4 | reverse complement strand
TGTGTGTGTGTGTTTGCGTACAACGCTAAGTACACGAGGAGGGAAAAAGAGTAGTTTACGGAGCACTCGGCAATAGACAACCCAGCAGCAACTGACAATTGCCCGTTCCCCTTCTTAGACGACTCCGGCGGAGGAGGGAGTCCAATTTTCTCAACCTAACTTGCCACTGCACCTTCACGTGTGTGTGTGTGTTCGTTCTATGGCCGTATGCTGGCAAACTGGGTTGGCTGGCTGCAACGTGCAAACGGCACGGCGAAACCACGTCAACCCTTTGTGAACGCTCTCCGCAACGAGCGCCTGCAATTACTGTGCGGCTCAGTACGTACACCGTTTACCCTTGGCCTGGTGCTGCCGCCGTTGCCGCAGATGATGGATTGACATCTTCTCGTGCATCTAACCATGGTTTGCCGGCCGGATCCACCGATCACTCATTTCCGTACTTGGGACGCACTTCGCGTCCATTCCGGCGTTGGAAAAGCGGACGCTCGGAAAGTCCCCCAATGCCGCCAGGCCCCGTTTCCCGTGCGCCATTCGCGGGCACAGGCTGGCCCAGCGCCGCTGACACGATGTAGCTGCCACGCGCGGCCCGAAATTAGGGATTGGTTCTAGCAACACCTTGGTCCTGGAGCGCGATGTCGCGCACGTTCTCGCCGAAGCAGGACGGCGAAACTATGCCGCCACCGACCGACGGCTTTGCCGGAAACCGGTGAATGTTGTCGCCCCACCAGGGCGACGCGGTGGCGAAACAGGTTTCCAAGCCCTCCGTCGCCGGGTTGTTCTAAATTCAAGCGCGCCAATCGCACCGCCGAGAACTAAAAACCGCGGCCTGTTACTTTCGCTTTTCGGGCAAGCCTTCCACCTCCCATCTACCTCTTTCGCGGCACCTAGCAGGGACCTACCCGTTTATTTTATTTTATTCATTTTTTTTGCTGCCACGCTTCTTTGGATATAAATCCTCTGCGAACACCTCGCCAGCGAGTCGGATAATGGATAAAGTGATGCTGGGTGCGTATGGCGGAAGTCACTCGCAGGTAAAGAGCGAGTTCAACGTCACCAAACACTAACCTTGAGCAGAGGCGTAGTGGAGGTGTACTATAGGCCACCGTGGCTAGCGGTGGCGGTAAAGTTCACCCGGAGCAACGACAACAAACAAACAAACAAAAATCCACCTATTCAACCACGCTCATGGCGATTGAGCGAGCGTGCCCAACGGATTTGGCAACGCGCACGGGACCCAGACCACCGAGAACGTTTTGGGCTGGTGGCAGCGTCGCAAAACGAACGGCCCGTGCCTGGGCTCGGTTGGGCAACCGACTTTATCGATCGAAACCGAGCGGAACGCGATCCGGGAGATAATTTCGAAATGCAAAGTCCCAGAACCGAGCCACCAGGCCACAGTCAGGCTGGCGGCCATTTGCTCCGGAGTTTGTGCACATTGTGCGCATCTTGTAGCGTTGTTTACTCTTCCCGCTGCAACTCATCCGTTGGACCCTTCAGAAGGCAGAGAGCGAAGAAAAAAAAACACAAACTTTAGTAGCTCTTCCGCGTTCGTGCCTTCGTGCCGCTAGGTCTCCGCCATTATCGGCCATGTTGGATGGTGGCGACCGCGTGCTCCGTTGTTTATGTTTCGCTCATGGTGCTCCGTAGGGCATTATTTCGCTTCGATTAGCATTACGCTTCAGTTCTAGCGCATTGCACGAAACCAAATCGCCATTGCACAATTCTTGGCTGCTCGCTTTCCGCGTGTTGGTGAAGTAGTAACACACAAAAAAAAATAGAAAACAATCAACCCAACCCGCCTAAAATCAAAACCTTCTAAGCCGAGCCGTAACTGCACGACGGACCCTTTCTTTTCATGCGTTTTTAAGGCGTTTTTTTTTTGTTTTTTCGAGCGTAAACGAATATTACGAAGGCGGTGTATGTTATCCGCTTGATTAACGATCGCCGCCACCTGCGAACGACGGCATTCTGTGCCGTAAGCCGTCGCGGCCGAACTTCCTACTCTTAAACGCAGCCGCCACCAGCGCCCCTCTAGGCACCGCTCGAACAAGCGCCCGGCGGAGCGGCGTTTGAATTTGAATTACTTAACGCCACTCGGCCACACTAATTCGTCAGAAGGGTGCGCCGCACGGTGACGTATGATTTGTGGCCTGCCCGCTGGCTTGTGTCATAGCCTGCGCGGATCAGTGCGCAGCGTTAATTAATACACAATCGATGCCGCCATTAACCATTTCATCCAGTCGCGATTTCGTGCTTGGTTTCCTCATTCCGTGGCAGGAAATCAGATCGGTTCGAACCGCTAGCAGGTGTGGAACCTTTTTCGAGAGCGACACCGGGTCGTGGCGGAGGTGAAAGATCGCACCCCGATAGCTTTTGGGACGTTGTTAGTCAAATTAATCAAGGCCGCTAAGAAGGGGTTGCCGGATCAGATATCGCTAGCTACCAACGCCATGTTTCTCTTCTATATGTTTTTTTTGACGTCAGTAAAGCGTTGGATCTTATGCGACCCTGAGATATAGGACCTTCTAAGAACTTCGTTAAAAAACGCAGTCACGCCCACGCTCACCTAATGGGTTGCGTGGTTTCCTTTCTATTCTATCCTGCTCACTAACTGACAGGTGAGAGTTGTTGGATGCAGAGCTGGACATTGGCGTCGTAACGTGATATCTCCTAGTATCCGAATGCTGATTACAAACAACTCTTGAGTCTAGAAAGTCTCTTTTGACTAGCGACCTGCTCCGTGCGACAGAGTTACGCACGCACGCAAAATAAAAAGCCCAACAACGTGAAGTAATGGCTCGTTTGATGATTTTCCAGAGTCATTCACCCCACTGTCACTGTACGGTGGCAGCCTGTTTCCCGCCGACGCTCCCGACGACGATGACGACGACGAGCAGGTTTTCGCACCGGCGCTGCCGCTACCGGAAAAACAAGTTTCGGAGTTGGGCAACGTGCGTGCGGACATCGAAGTCACTTCCTTGAGCCGCGGTGGTGGCAGCAGCAGCAGCAGATCTCAGTCGCAGGCGGATGTGGAGCACCATCCGGCGGCCCAAAAAATCTATCCCACCTTCTTCCGCAACATCCCACCGTTGGGCCATTCCCGGCCGTACTACCAGTCGACGGAGGCGGCCATCGAGCAGCGATTCAACAAGCTGCGGGCGAGCGTACCGGTGGCCCCGATCGTACCGGAAGTCCCCGCATCGCCCCTGCTCGGATCGGGCGACTTCGGCATCATCAAGGGTAAGTGAGCGCCCCTGGCCAGAAGCAGAGACCGCCGACTAATCGCTGACCCTTTCCGCAGGCGGCACGTTCTACTACGACACGGACGTCCCGAGCAAGGGTTTCGTCGACGATTTCTACGGCCTGGGCTACAGCGGCAACAACGGGCACGGGCGGCCCCAGCTTGCGTACCTCGTGCAGAAACCACAGAAGGAGGAACAGTTCTCCAACTTCCGCGACTTTGCGGACATCAACATCTCGAACGACCCGGCGTACTCGCACCATGCGCCGCTGTACGCTGCGCCGGACACCAGCACGGAGCACGCGAAGCGCGAACCAGACAACATACTGGACGAGCTGCGTTCGCTCGACGCGACGGTGAAGCCCGACGTCCGGGGGCAGAAGGGCAGCCGGCTGCGCAGCAAGCAGAAGAAGGCGACGCTGCTCGAGCGGAAAAAGCGACCAAAGGATGCGAAGAGCCCGAAGAGCGGGGCGGAGCAGACGGACGGCGAAGATTACATGGTTGCTGCCAGCTAGGATAGGTACCGGTCTCATTAGGTACGCAAACGCATTAATCTCACTCGTTTTCCAATTGACGGGCTGACATACTAGCCTAGTACGTTAGTAATTCGCCGCGCTCTGACGTTCGTGTTCACTTCGTTTCCTCGACACACGCCTTGCTATCCCTCTCGGTCTCGCTCGGAATGGAAAGAAATTGCGTTGTACATCATCATACACCCGGTCATCCCGACAGTCACTCGTCATACAATTAACCTACGCTCTCATCATCATCATCATCATCATCGTCACCATCATCACCATTATCGTCTGCGTCGAGCATTGCATCCTGAGTAACGCACCTAAACCTAAACTAGTATAATTTCTGTAGAATAATATTCCACCTCCAGCTACCCGATCGACACCCGTCTCCCTGTCCCCTAGTACGCGCCTACTACCCTATATTGATACGTTTAATGAAGTATCTCTCTAAACAAACAAACAAACTGGTGCAAAAACGTACCCATTTCTCTGTAGGTGGTTTGTGTGTGCGTATGAGTGCGATGTTGTCAACATCACAGTCGGAAGCATTCAATCCTGAGAGGGCAAACGAAACTGTGTGTGTGTGTGCTCCCTTCACGTCCATGGATGAATAAACAAATAAACAATGTTTTTTAATGAACGTTTTAAAACTAGCTATTACTAGCCACCATCCGGTGGTGTAGTCCGAACCGAATCTAACTAGCAAAACCAGAGCACGCAGACCGACGCTCGCCAACCGTGTGCGAGAATGTGTGGGCACTGGAGCGGGAACATCCTGTGCTTGCTCTACTGCGCAGGTCTGACCTCTCGCAGCAGCAGGGGCCTCGGCCAGGAGCAGGAGCTGGCACCACTCACACCTTCGCACAGACACAACGAAGTGCAGGCAGCGCCAGTGCGTGAAAAATATGTTTACATACCGTGCCCACCAGGAGTAGCCGTGTCGCGAACGAAGCCAAACTCAACGCAGTCTAGCTCATCAGGTCAGGTCGGAACTGGATCAACCCAGCCAGCAACAATCAAGTCCGCTATGAACGTGAACGGCAGTGGCGGCGGTAGCACCAACAGCAACATTGGCACGGCCCACAGCCACAGCTTCACCAATAGTATCCTCAGCAGCAACGCCAACAATCAACAGCAACACTACGCCAACAGCAGCAATGGGCAGCAGCAGCAGCAGCAGCAGCCAACGCTACGCATCAGCCGGAGTAGTACCCGCAAGAAGCCTTTCCACTTCATCTCCAACATGTGGAAGATGAAGAAAATTATCAAATTTGAGGATATCATGTTCCACCGCGAGATGAACTGTCGCGCTCGTTCCGAACCTTCAGGTGTGTGTGCGTGCGTGCGCCTGTAGCATACATTGTGTGGTTCTAGAAACACCTAGTGTGCCATGTAGTAACTTGTCATTTGACTCATCCCAACCCCGACAGTGTCTACCTACAACTGCACCAACACGAAGGGCGGCTGCCAGCGAAAGTCCTCGCCATCGTTCTCGATGCTGAGCCTATCGCCGGGCAAATTCCAGAAGTCGGACGAGCTGGAAGTGACTCGGCTGCGGTTATCGCGCAACGACAATCCGTTCGTGCAGAAGGTGCTAGCCAGCCGGGATAACGTGACGGACGTTATCGACGACACGGAGTCTGACGACGCCATACTGATACTAATGTCCGACGTAAGTGCGCTAACGCCAGCAGTAAACGCACCGCCAACTGATGTGCCATTTTGCTTCACAGGAGTTCAACGGCGAAACGGAAGCCGACCCACTAGCGCTTCCCCAAGTGCACGAACACATGATACGTTCGCCCCCACCGACGTTCTGGCCACGCTCGCAAAAGACTGTGTTTAACTTTGGCAACGAGGAGCGTGCACGGAACGGCACCGACAGCATCCCGGGGGTAGGGTTGATTGGTGATCCTCGTATCTTCGGAATCACAGTAACATTTCGCCTCATTTCGCAGGGTTCCAAACATCAGCGAACTCATCAGTGCAACTACTAAGGTGCAACCGGGCTAACGGGAGTAGAATGGAGCGCTCCCAACACAAACGCAATTATTGTACGGGGTAAACACACTCACACAACAAACAAACAAAAAACACAAACACACTGATGGAACGTACGTGAAAATGTTCTTATTTTAATCAACCGGTTGAGCATCCAGTTACGGAACGTGTTTAGGAGTCTCGGAACGGTACACTATGAAGATTTCATTCCTATGAACTTGTTACGTCGTTTACTAGTCAATATATAAATCATTTGTTTAAGCAAAACGATGAGCAACTAGTTGGTAGTTGTGTGGTTTTTGTTCGAGAAATAAATATGGTTGTACACTTTTTTCTACGATTTTAAAACGAAACCCGTACTCCTAAAGCGCTTTATTTTTCATTCACTGTTCCCGTTCTTGATTTACAACGCGTTAGCATGGACCCGACCAAGGTGTATATGTGACATGGACGCCATATTGGTATTCCATTGCGAGCTGACCTGCTCGTAGCACATTTTTGACAGCAAACGTCAAACAAGTCTAGAGAAACGTAAACAAGTGAAAGTTGTTTTTGTTGATTTTTTTAAGCTACCGCTTACGGAACATTTTATATTCGTTTGATTTCAGTAGATAAAATATGAACTTTTGCTTTTGTGCACTCCATGGTGTGCACCAGTCGACGAGAAAACAAATTTGGAACCAAATATTGAAGAACCATGCTGCTTTTGGCGAACGGTAGGTATCGCGTGGTACGAAATGCAGCATCCGGTTTATAATTTACTCAACGGGTTTTCGAATTTCAGCTCTTAATTGGAATAACCATCAATACCTCGCGAACGCGACAACCAGCTGAAAGATGGGATAAAGTCAAGGTTTGAAGAAATTGTTCAACATCGTTGTGTATCTCATCGGACGACGATTTTTAATAGTTTAAAACCGATTAATGTAGCTAAAAAATCTACTATCACCATATACTATTAGCTTATGTTCAGATAACATACACCATCCACAGAATATGAACCAATATTGACAAACAGCTTCAGTACAATCGATAGGAAACTAAAATTAACAAAATATTAGACCTTCCTTTTACGGAAAAAGACCAAAGCCACATTTTTACCTTTCTTTTTAGTTTTTCTGTATTTTCCGTAGAATCAAGATCATGTTACGCGTACATCAAACGTATTTATTTAATGTGATTTCAAAATGATTTGTAATAATTTCAATTATGCAATAGTACACAACCGAGCAATGCTTAAGACCAGTATTAATAATAAACCTTAGCTATAAGTAAGAAAAGTCCACCAGTAACTGTGATCAAAGCTTAAAATAATCCCAACAACATATTATATGTATTAGCAATGGTGTTAACAAATACACATGCACTTAAATCGTTGTAACATGATAAAAGTTAATCGTAACCATGATACTTGTGAGCGACATGGAATTTTTTTTTAAATACAAAGGTCAGTTGAGTGTAAAATATTATATTTTTTTGTACAATTGTACGTGCAAATTATTTTCGAGTTGTGAACTTGTTAACTGAATCAGTTCGAATCCCTTCTGGGGGGAAATAAATAAATAAATCGCGTACAAATCGAAGCTAGTTAAACGAGCATAGGAAAGAAACGGAATAAATATTCTATAAAAAAAAACAGCTCATGAAAAAAAAGCTAAAACCAACCGGAAATGTATCCATGAACCCGGTGAAAATTGGTGCGACATGTTCGGTTCGTACAGAAAATCCTACAACTACAGAAACAACAATGCTTCGCGGCTTATGATTTCCTGTTGCCTCCACCACCAGCAGCATGCTCGGTTCCGACGGTGCGTAACTTACTAAACCTGCAACATGAGCAGCCGCAATAGCAACAGCAGCAGCACAAAAAAAAACAAACCTGTGCCAGCGACTTGCGTTCGCACCTGTTTAGTGAATGGCGCTACAAGCGCAGACGTCTTCCGTCGTTCGGCGCATTCGGTTCGTGTGGATTTCAGCGCTGCTGGCGCGGTTTTGTGTTTGTGCAGGAAGGGCATTCCTTATCTGTCACAATCTAGTCGGTGGTGTATGTGCGTGCGTGAGTGTGTCGTTCTGTGTGTGAAGCCCACCAATCGCGGGGCCCAAGTGTTCGGGCGGCAAGTGTGTGGATTTAACAAAAAAAAAAAAGCACCAATAACAAAAACGGCAAACACAAACAACCCGAATGCAAAGTGAATGGCTATCCAGGCCGCAATACGCTTATGTATAGGCGGTGCAGGGTCTTTGCCGGTTATATTGTGTGGTGCAACTAAAGGCGATAAAACATACAGGGCGTTCTTAACCTTCAACGTCTAGACGAGCGACCGCACAGATCGGAGCGGATTCAAGTTCACGCCGAACGGTTTTGTCAAGATTGCCGCGGCAACGTGTACGGACGATCTGCCCTTGCAGCGATCACGGGCGTGAAGGAATTTGGGTCAAACGGTGCTCCATGTAAACGACCCAGGTGTTCGGTGATAAACACATATCGCAAAGGTGCTCAACTTGACCCGAACTTTGACTCGGTGAGGTTGCGATGGCAACAGAAACTCAGTGCTCAGATAGTGCCTAACGCTCGGACGTTCGGAGATCCCGCAAACCCTGTCCCTTCGGCCATCAAATCCAGCAATCAGCACCTGCCAGATGTTACAGGTGTCTGGAGTCAAGTTTCATCATCGTCATTGCAATCAAATTACAGGTGTCTTTCTGTGTGTTGGTGCGGTTTCTCTCGTTTATTAGTACCTACTTCCGTCTCCCACGTTGAAATAAAAAAAAAAAAACAAAAAAAAAACCCCATATCCCTCCATCTGTCAGCAGGCTGACGTCCCAGATGCGCGGTTGCTGACATGTCCCTGCACGAATGGTACAGACGCCGCGAGCGGGGCTTACCGCCCCGCATCGGTGACACCGACATGATCCATCGGACCATCTTCCGATCGCTGCAGCCAACCGAGCACCGGTACGCCCAACCCTGCCCTGCCGGCTACGGGCAGGACCGTGGAGCGATCTGCAACTTGGAGTTTTCACCCGACGGGTATGTTTTTTAGGGCCCAGTAGCGTTGTAATCAAATGAAAAAACAAAAGAATGAGCAATTTCGCATGCAAACTCATCAGCAGCACGCCGCTTAGCAGCTAATTTCGTCGCCAGCGCCAGTCGGCAACGTTCAAAGGCGGAAGTTACTTGCGCCCAGTGTCCTCCAAACGTTTGTTTCTTTGCGTACGCGGCGCGGAGCAGCGACACCAGTGACAGCGTTTTGTGGTTTTTTGTTTGTGTGTTATTTTTTGTTTTCGCTGTTCGCCCAACTTCTTCAGCTTCGTCCGTTTTAGCGTCGTTTACGATTTGCTTCTCACGCGTCTGCGCTAAACGGAAGGGCCTGAGAATGTCGTTATTTTGCAATAGACCCGGATTTTCCTCGCCGAAGTACTTCCTTGCCGTAATTGATTGATCGTGTCCATTATGGCCCGGCCGGACCGGTGGACAGAAGTTTATGGCCGTTCTTTCGGTGCGGCGTTCGAGGTTAGTCGACCGTTGGTTCCGTTCCGCTCGCAGCAGATCCGACCATAATATCCGGCTTCCGCGTTTTCTCTGTCGCTAGGCGTTTTTTGTTGTTGTTGTTGATATCGCCGCGTATCGAATCGCGCACGAATGAGCGCGCTGCGGCGACAATAATCGCCATCCGCATTCGCGACCCGTAAGAAGATGAGGAAAACAAACCGGAAGTACTGCTCGGGTCGATGTCTGGTCTCAAGAGGATCGAACGGGATTGAAGGCGAACTTGGGTATTACATGTCCATCGGCGTCAAGTTGCGCTTTAAACCCATCAGACATTAGTTCTCCAATGTCTCCCACCAAAAACTAGGTCGGCAATCACTGTTTGGTCGGAAGTACCTAACGTGCTGGACATGAACATGTTCTGGAGTTACCTACTGTTCTTACATCGGCATGTCTATTGATGTCCAAACTTCAAATTGTGCTTTAAAACCATTAGACACTAGTTCTCCCACTAAAAAGTATGTCCGCAATCACTGTTTGGTCGGAAGTACCTAATGTTCTGGACCACATCGTTCGCCGGAAATCAAAACCCCTCAGGTCCTCGGTGCCTGCCAGACTTTGGTGTGAGCGATAAAGGGCAAGCCGTAAAGCCACTCGCCGTCTGCAAACGGTCTGGCCTGCTCGCGAATCGCGCCTCGTACACGGTGTACCGTTCGCTCAAGGCGTGCTTCTTCATGCATTACTTTGACCGTGACCATAACCCACACGGGCATGATCGGGCGAGACCTCCAGACGGCTGTCGCAATGCAACACCGCGCTACAACCGAGTGCACTTCCGAGTTCGGTCGATAACAAATCGCCGCGAATAATTTGCGTGCGAACGTACGAGGGTCTTACTTCGCATTTGGCACGGCGTGTAGCTTAGCGCTCGTAGCTCTCATGTTTGTTTCCCATGCCTCCATTCGCTCCCCCCCAGGACGATGCTAACCGCAGCCTGCGAACAGAAGTCGATCGTTTTGCTCGATCCGCTCACGGAAAGGCAAATCTGTGTGGTCAACAATGCGCACGACGGTAGCGTGAACTGTATCAGGTAAGCGATGGCGGACGGTGGAAGCGTCACTTGGTGCCACTGATTGTATCGGGCGCTGGTTCGTTGCAGATACGTCGACAATCGTACGTTCGCATCCTGTTCGGACGACACCACGGTCGCACTGTGGGACTCGCGCAATCTATCCACTAAACTACGGACGCTGAACGGCCACAGCGGATGGGTGAAGAACATAGAGTACTGCAAGCAGGACGGGATCCTATTGTCGTCCGGACTGGATGGGTTGGTTTACGGCTGGGAGCTGAAGAACAGCACCGAACAGGGGTGTACGTACCAGCGGCTGCTGTACATGCCGGGACTGATGCGGTGCCGGCTGGCACCGGACGAAAACAGGCTGGTGCTCTGCACCAGCAGCGGCTACCTGATGCTGGTGCACGACCTAAACCTTCCCACCATTGCCGGCGATCTCGTCAACTTTCGCGTAAGTACCGGAGCGCGTAACACCGCTCAGCGCATCAGGTGCAGATTAAAGATGATCCGCTCCTCTCCGGACAGCCAACCATTCACCGACTGAACCTGATGCGCAAGCAGCGGAACCCGGCCGCGGTTGGCCACCGGCGAAAGAGAAATCGTATCGAGATCGTGACTGACTTCCCGCCGGGCGACAGTGCGGAAATGATCAGCGCTTTGACGGTATGCGTTCGAGTGCGGCTTTCTTCGCCACACGAGCGGTGTCAGTTTCAGTTTGTTTTGTTCACTTTCTCCCTGTAGATTCATCCGCAAGGTTGGTGTGCGCTGAGTAGAAATAAATCCTACGACGAACAGACGGAGGTGAGTGCTTTTCCCTTGAGGCTGTTACGCAACATCCACCAGCTAGTAATGCTTTCTACTGTAGTGGTCGGTGGTGCATGACATACAGAGCGGTACTGAGCATGACGATTCTAGCAGCGATGAGGAGAGCGAAGAGCCGGAGAAGGAAGATGAGTTCGAGTCGGAAGACGAACCGGATCTCCATCAGACTGGCACACATAGTACGGGTAAAATTTTAGCCAGTCACGAGTCACAAACTGACGTCCTGCCGCAGGAAGCAACATGGTGCAGTGAAGTTCGACAGCGGAATGTTATCAATAAGTACGTTCGAATCAAACAGCGCGCGACAAACGCTCACGCCTCCAGTCAATCCATTTCCAGCGTGTTCCCGGGCCATTCTGGAGCAGCCTGTCCAAGGTTGCGGCGGGCGGCCGACGACTCGTTCACCAAAGCGGACGCATCGCGAGCACGCGCGCCTAGCGCTCGGTTGCTCTACTACATCCAGGAGTCGAGCAACGTCGAAGGCTACATACGGGAGGCATGCTTTTCGCCGGACGGCCGGGTAGTATGCTCACCGCACGATGCCACCGGCATACGGTTGCTGGCTTTCAACGAGCAGTGCAACGAGCTGCAGTACGCCCGGAATGGCCGTGGCTGCGACGGGCAGCCGGAGGTCCTGCGGGACCTGCAGTACAAAGCGTGCCACCCGCACGTCGTTATCAGCAGCCAGTTCAGCCCGCGCATTCCGCTGCTCGTGGCGGGCTGCCTGCTCGGGAACATCGTCTGGAATTTACCAGTGCTCAGCTAAACGGTTGCAACCCGGCCAGCAAAACGGGGTGAAACGAATGTATACGATAGCGAAAAAAAAAGAAGAAGAATCCTAAATAAACGCTTCTCATTTGGTGTAAGATCTTTTTAACCGACGTCCCGCTCCTTGTTCATGTTAACGCTTTCGCTTGAACTTCGCGTGCCATTATGTAATAACAACCTTGAAATGCGTGCTTGCCAGTGTGTGCGAGCCAAACTGTCAACAATGGCGATTGACACGGAAGCGATTATGGACCTACCTTTCCTTCCCATTTGTTGTGGCTTTTTGTTTGCACTTGACAGCTGGCCGTAATCGCAGCCTGCGAGGACAGCAGTCGAACAAAAAAAAAGAAAGAAAAGAAAACACACACAGAAGAAAGTGTTTTCGGATCCAGATTATTTTCTGTGTTTACATCAACACCGTATCAAAAGTAATAGCGCTATTTTTAGCTTCCTCCTTCCCTGGAAAACTGTTCGTGATGGTGTGCAGGTGGTCGATGGACGAGATCTAGAATCGCGAACTAAATAAATCAAGCGAGGTCGGCAGGTGTGCTAACTTGCGTGCACGTCCCGAAGAGGCGTCCTGCGAGGGAAAGGCCGTCGCAGCCATCTGCGGCTCATTGTTATGCCATTCGCGCGCTAGTACTGGACGGAACGTACCATGAAACTACAGCTCGCGATGGGTCGCAGTCAGAGTCCGGCAATGGAAAAGGACGCGGAAGCGTCGAAAGGTGCGTACGAGGCGACGTCCGTCAGCGGTCCGGACGATGACTTCGAGCTGTGGGATCAGAGCAAGGCGCTGCGGTCCGTGTACCGTGACAACCGCTGGAGCCAGAACGGCTGGTCGTCGTGCATTCCGATATCGATCATCCTGGTGCTGATTGTGCTGGTCGTGCTGCTGCCGCTGATGGACCACAGTGAGCGTGGCGGGGACGATTCGGGCCGGACGGGCACCATACTGCCGGGGCAACCAACATGCCCGGACACGTGTGCGCTGGAGCTGACGGAAAGCATCCCGGAGGGTTTGATCTACCCGAACGGCAGCCCAACGTTCAAGAGCACGTTCGACGCGTGGATGGCACTAATAGCGATGGCCCGGGAAACGATCGAGATCGGTTCGTTCTACTGGACGCTAAAGGGTGCCGACGTGTACAACCACTCGTCCGCGCGCGAAGGTGAGATGATATTCCGCCAGCTGTTCGAAGCCGGCACCGAGCGCAAGCTGCAGGTGCGGATTGCGCAGAGCGCCCCAACATCCGCCTCACCGAACCTGGACACGGATTTGCTGGCGAAGCAGGGTGCCGCCACGGTCCGGTCGGTGGACTTTCCGCGGCTGTTCGGTGGCGGAGTGCTCCACACGAAGGTTTGGATCGTCGACCGGCAGCACTTTTACCTCGGCAGTGCGAACATGGATTGGCGGTCACTGACGCAGGTTAAGGAGCTCGGTGTGCTCGGCATCAACTGCTCCTGCCTGGTGCAGGATTTGGCGAAAATATTCGACGTGTACTGGGACATGGGTGCGCCAGACGCGCGGCTTCCACCAAAGTGGCCGAAGGAGTACGCGGCCAACTTCAACTACTCGGCGCCGGCCCACGTTCGATTTAATGGGAAAACGGCACTAGACACCTATTTCTCGGTAAGTTTCCGATGCTCCCCACCATTCTCGAGCATTTCGCAAATATTATTATTATGACATGGAAATATTTCATGCCGCAAATATTGATTAGAATATAATATAAATGTAAAGAGCACGAAAAACGTCCTCTAATGCCGCTTCGTTACGTGCTTTTTTAGAGTTCCCCTCCGAGAATGTCACCCGACTGGCGGACAGACGATCTGTTTGCAATCCTGGACGTGATCGGCAAAGCGAACCGTTTCGTGCACATATCTGTGATGGACTACTTTCCGCTGACGCTTTACACGCGCATCACGCAGTACTGGCCTTACATTGACGACGCGCTGCGCAAGGCGGCCATCGAGCGCAAGGTCTCGCTCCGTTTGCTCATCTCCCTGTGGGACCATTCGCGCCCGTCCGAGGAGTACTTCCTCCATTCGCTCGAGGCCCTCTCCAGCGCGCTCAGCGGCGTGGACATCCAGATCCGCCGCTTCATCGTGCCCGCGTCCGACGACCAGAAGAAGATACCGTTCGGGCGCGTCAACCACAACAAGTACATGGTGACGGACAACACCGCCTACATCGGCACGTCGAACTGGTCCGGCGACTACTTCATCGACACCGCCGGCATCGGCATGGTGATCTCATCGTTCGACACGAACGGCACGGTCATCCAGGAGCTGCAGTCACTGTTCGAGCGCGACTGGAACAGCCGGTACGCGGTGCGCTTGAGCTAGATCTAGCTTCCGTACCTTTTTGTAAAGCGTCTCGTGAAATCTTCTCTGCGCGCACAACTCACGACATGATCTCGTTTTCTTTTATACATGTGCGACTACGCCTTACACACGACGTTTGGATGTGCCTTAGGTATGCGGTTGTTACTATAGATAGAGCGACGTTGTTGTTTTTTTTTAAATCTTACAATGCTATATTTTTATAAAGCAATCCGAAAATTTGGCTGCAAAAGTAATGACAATTTTAAATAGTGAATCATTTTCCAACGACAAAATAAAGCCTGTTCCATGAAATTCTCGAGTCGTTTGTGCGGTTTTATGTGTTGGCTAGCGCTGCAAAAACGCAGCGCAAAGCCAGCACAAGAAATGACACCGGGGTTCGCTGGTAATTATGGTACGTTATCTATTGTTTATTACAAAATGAAGTAAGTTAACATTAACAAGGATGCGTTTCAGTTTCTATCTGCTAAATGGGCCTTACAACGTTTGTGTGCTCTCTTCTCGCCTCGAATACGCCCGCCATAATTCACTTCACGTCGTACCGCGTCATCAGTTCTTCGTAGAGAACTGAGCGAACTATACTAGAGAGCACGGCCTAATACTAAAGAGTATCGTGCTGGTATAAGCCAAAAACAAAACAAAAAAAAAACAGTGCTGCAAAAGCTTACCAAATCGCACAAGCGATTGCCAGAACCTTGCCACAGAGAGGATGTTAAATTTCGGCGTGATGCTCACGCAACCCTGCGCCGTTCAATCGACGAGAAATCTGTTCCAACTCTCGACCGTTGCGATGGAAGAATTCCGAAAATTCCAACTAGATGGCTAACGTTACAAACGAAAAGCTTATCGCTAACACGCGTCCTCCGCGTGGTCCTACCGCTGTGGTAGGTGAGTTAAGGGAAGAAACAAAAAAAAACAAATGCTAACATCCGATAGGTGAGAGTAGAGAGATAGAGAGCGAAAGTCACACCAGTCTTGATATTTGCTACTACAGTACAAACGGGGAACACGTTCCGCTCCCTAGTGCTCGTTGCAGCCGAGTCCGGCGGACCAGTTGCAGATGCCACCGACCGGGTCGTAGCTCAGTCCCTTCGGGCAGGTGTACTCCCAGCCGATGACGCCGCCGATCTCCATTTTGGCACACGAGATGAACTTTTTGCACGACAGCGGGTGCGGGAAGTTGCCCTGGTCGAGACACTCGATGATGCCCGGTCCGTGCATGATGACCTTAACCTGCGGGATATGCCCAGGAGCCAGTGTAATGTCTGCGGCGGACTCGGTGCCGGCGGAGTTGCATACATACCTGCGAGCTGGATTTGCCAACCTTGCGAGTGTCGCCATCGTCGTAGTAGTCGTAGTCGTGTGCGGCTGGTCGGTAGGTGCGTCCCGTCACGTCGTCCTTCTGCTTACGCTGGACGGCCGTGCCGTGCTTGTCGTAGTAGCCGGACGGGGTGTGATGGTTGCGGGCGAACTGTGACAGGACGGTCGTGTCCTGCCGTGGGCTGATCGTGGCGGTCGCGATCGGCGAGGTGTAGATGAGCCCGGGAGTCGTCTGCTGGTAGTAGTACTCGGACTGCGTTGCGATTCGTGGACGCTGCGCCGAACTCGCTGTGGAGGTAGAGAAGAAAGTCAAGTGACAGCTGTCAAGTAGCCGGACGGACATGGCTGGATGCACGCGTTTGTGAACTTCTCCGACGAAGATCCCCAGTACTCACGGAGCTTGTGCGTTGACGTCGCCTGCACTGGGACGCTATATCCGATCGCGTTCGGGTAGTCGTGCGTAACGTTGTACTTGTGGGTCGTCGCTCGGGCGTTCACTGGCGCCGTAAGCTGCGGCTGCTTCTGCCATTCCTTGTCGATTGCCGGCCCACTGTCCAAACCGTTCCGAACCGTCGTCGTGCTGACAACCGGCAGTGGAGCCCGCGACAGCGTAGTCAGCGCGTCCAGCAGCTCCTGCTCGATCGCTTCCCCACCGCCCTCCGCTTCGCCAATCTGCTGGTAGCGATTCTTCGCATTGTACAGCTTGCTGTTCTGCCGGATGCTTGGCTCAATGTTTTGGTCGTCGCCGGTCGCGCTCGGTGTCACCGGTTGCACACCGGCGGCGACGTTGTTGCGCTCTGCCACCGCACCGGCGCGATATTTGTTCTTCTTGAAGAACTTACTGGCCGCCGAACCGGCAGACGCGCCGGCAGCCGATGGGATCGTCTCGAGCGGCGCCGCCGTGGTGGTGGTGGTGCGCGTCAACGGGGAGCCATTGTTTCGCCGCTTGAACAATGTGTTTACCGGGCGCGTGGATACCTCTGCCGGGGAGTTATGGGGGAAAAAGCAAAAAATTGGACGTTTTTTTTTTGTTTAATTTTCGGTCCACCGAGAATCCGGGCCTAACAACAGCTCATTTAGCCACGTTGTGAAACCCCGCCGCAGAACCACACCACGCTAGTCGGACGTTTGCGTCACGTGCCCCGAATACCGAGGCGCGAACGTAACCTGCGCAGCGCCCAACGCGACACGGACATCAGTTGAACGTTATGCAGCGTTTCAGTGGAGCCGGTTCGCGGGAACTGCCTCCAACCAGTTCGCGGCATGCATGCCCGCAACCACGCAAACGAGCTCGACACGGTGCGGCGTATTTGGTGTGATTTAAAATTCAAATACCTCTCCGGTCTAACAAGCGTCCTGGGCGCTTATTTGCTTGGTGGCAGCGAGGCGAACAAAAAAAAACCCGAAATCGGCATCCCGGTCCACCTTGAAATCGTTTACAAATTAGCCTCTAGCGCATGGGAGTCGTCGCCGGCCGTTGAGCGGTGGGCAAACTTGCGTTATAGTAGTTGTACCGAGCGAAGCGTAAACGCTGTCACATTTTTTTTTCTTTATGACTGTACGTCCGCCTCCGTCACGCATACATTCCAAACGAACCAGGAGATGAAATCTGAACCGATGACGGATGTTGAAAAGAATTCCTATCACTTTCTATCGGCCGCTTCGGCTATCGTCTCCGGTCTTTGCGGAGAGTGATAGTGGATGTTCGGTACAACACAAGCAAACACGGCACGCACCTCCGTCTCCATTTGCATTCAGTCCGCATGGAAGGGGAACGCTGTTGTATAAGTCGTTCGGCCATTCGACCTTCGGCTCCAAAAGTGCCATCCTAGCGGGAGCGTGAGCGGTAGCAAACGTTCGTACTCTCTCACTCTCTCTTTCCTTTTCTTGTTCGTATCGAGCTTACCTGTTGGGCTTGGGGTCTCGCTGCTGGCGCTGGGGATCTCAGTGCCTGATGCTGTCGTGCCAGTGTAACCGGTTCTATTAGCTGGTCCATATTTGCGTCGCACGCCGCTGCTGGCGAAGTTCGGACGGCTGGCTTTGCTGCTTTGCGACACCTCGGACTTGCTGCTGGTGGTGGTGGTCTCCTCCGACGATGACATCACAGCACCCGGCCGCTGTCGGTTCGCTATTTTGGCCAGATAGTTGGAGCCGGCGGTGGGACGGCGGCGGCGCGCTAGTAGGGAGGAGGTCGCTGGCGGCGGTGTCGTTGTTGGCTGGTCGGAGGAGGTCGCCTGCTCGACACTGGCGGCGGCCACTTCAGAGCGTCGCGTGCTCTTGGTGCGTTCGGTCGTGGTGTTGTCTGGCTGCTCCCGGGACGCCTGCCTGTTGCCAGCGATGGACGGACGCCGGAGACTCGGACGGTACTGGGGCCGTACCTGCGGAAAGGGAGCAACGGAAAGAGGGAGCGAGACGGTGAATCACGCACTACGAGGAGGGCCAGCGCGCCTGGGTGTCGTATATTTGAAATGGATAGTATCGGTTTGACACGGCGTGGTAGCCGCTGCCGGTAGTGTCTAGAAATCTGTTCCAGCCGCGGCTGAGTCATCTGTGGAGCAGCCGGACGGGGTCTACTGGATGTCTTGGAATGTTCTGTTGAGTGTGTATATCGATATCTGTGCGTGTGCTTGTGTTTACCGCGTGTATTAATGGAAGTTGCAACGAAACGCTTTAAATCTTAGGTAACGATCTTAACGCTGTCAAAGATCCTAAGACGCTAGGACCTTTTCGTTGAGCAAACAGCAAGTAACGGCTGGACCTAGTCAGAAATGTGGCCGCAGTTTGACTTATTCCTAACGCTAGAACAGCTCCTCGGAGACTACGGTCAGAGTACAATTGCTTACAACACCAACAACGCCGAAAACCTACATACTAGCAACGAAACATGCGTCGGAAGAGCGCGCTTATTCTACCCAACGCTGTCGACAGTGTTAGTTTGCTTACAAATCTATCCCACCCCCGGATCGTGTCGCCCTCAGAAACGCACAACAAACCACCCAATTTGAGTAACGTTTAAGTTTTTCCCGCGCGTTGCCGCAACGCGGGTTGCGCAAGAGCGCATCCGGCACGGTGTTGTCACCGCCATTGGCGCGTACCGATTGATTGATTTTTTTTCCCCATTTTTTTTGCATCAAACCGGTTTGCATTCCTTGTCCGGTGAAAGTTAGTAATGGGTGTCTGTTTCCAATTTCGCCTTTGTTCGTAAAAGGGCAACCGGGCAGCAGGGACGGTATGCATGCCGGCGGAGCAGAAGTATGGTGCGGTTGGGGGAGGAGAGGGCAGGAGAGAAAGTTACGTGTGCACGTCGATGTGTTCACGTAAACGATTTCTGCTCCCCTGCTCCCAACATCCAACATCCGACAACTCACGCGCCGCCCGGGATCCGTTGGGCGTTTTGGAAATGGGCCGTTTTCTCCACTCGCAGAAGATTTGTGTCGCTAAACAGACGACCCCACTAGGGGCGGTTTGCTGTGTACCCGACAAACAACACCGAAACGAGCCACACGAGCGTCCCATGCGCGTCCCACACAGCCGCTAATGGCGGCGGGCTGACGTTCGGGCCGGATTTCTCACTCCGCATTGTGAGGCGCGCCGATGATTGTCATCGCTTTACGTAATCTCATCTCGCTCGCGCTTGCTTGATTGGTCAGCAAGCTGGTGAAAGGGCTTTACGGGCACGGAGAAGGTGCTAAATTTCGTTTTCATCCCGTTACGCGATCAAACAGTCTCCCTTTCATTTCACTTCACTTTTACCGCTCGCGTGCGCGGTATCTTTCTTCTGGCTGGGGCGAGTTATGCAGCTTAAGAGAGCGAGAAAGTTTGGAGACGTATAAGGTGCTTTTTTTAATCTACTATACAGAGGCTATTTACATCTTAACATCTAAACTTAACATCTACGTGCATCGAACCGTGTCATGCCAATATTAGGCAGAAGTCTTATACTATGTTTACAAACGGACGGTTGGTTAACTGACGGGTAAGACGCAAACACGTGGTATTAATCTTCGCGCCACACCTATCCAACTCTCCAGCGCTAGAACTGCTAGTAAAACGTTGTTTGACTTAGTGTTGCAATGGTTTTTAATGTCTTATATCACACATCGTCGCGCGTTCCTGTCAGTGTCGGTGCGAATAAAATGAGCTTCCCCCTTACGACGAGTGTTCGATCGGATTGCCTAATTGCAGTGCAATAATGACCCGATCAAAACACCGCGTCCATTGTCCAGTGCCCGGCGGCATTGTGCGTGGCAAACAGGCGGAGAGCAGCGTCCGGCGCACGTGTTCTCGTCCGCGGCAGCCGCTAACAAACACCCAAGGTTGCGCAACTGGCGAGCTTCGCTTCGCTGAGGATCAACTGCCGTTTGCACGGTTAGTGGAAAAGATTCTTTACGGCGCGTGAGTGAGCGGACCGACGGGCAAATAGCCAACTTCCAGCGAATAGATATTCGCTTGCATCATTACCGGTCGCACCAGCGGCTAATAGGGGTATTATATGGACCAATCCAGGCCATAATTACGACTTGGACAAATCAAAGCACGTGAAGGTAAAGCGTCCATTGTACGACTCTAAGTGGGACGCACAAGCACAACCGAATTACAATAAAGGCAACACAGCCGCTGGCACCAAGAAACAACTACCGTTCCGGGCCGTCTTGTGGACTATTCATTCAATTGATTTTTGAGTCGTACTGAAAGAAACGGAATTGACAGGCAGTCGAGTGTTTGGATTGAACGTGCATCGAACACTGCTTCTATGAAGGTTATTGCGTTTCACGTCTTACAAAAATATATTTGCAACCTAGCATGCATTACGCGCAGGCCGTGTTTTGATACGAAAGAAGTCTCTCCAACGCACTGCAGAAAACGTCAAAACGTTTCTCCATCATCCTAACCCGTCCAGCGTCCACGTATGCTTTGTACGCCTAATTGTCCGACTTTACATTCACGCCTGGCATCGCCGCCACTTTGTCCACATCTCTAACGTCCTGTCAACGCTGAGCGTGTGGCCGTGGAAATAGTAATTTACTGGTAGTGGCTCGTTACCGGTTTGCGATGGCTGGCGTGTCGCGCCATATTGCATCATTCGTCGTACGAGTCCGAGTCGGGGTTCGCATGTGTGAGTACGCGTGTGAGTGGAGTGGACGTGCAACGGGCCAAGAGCACACGAAACCGTGTGGCGGGAGCAAAATACTGGTGCGGAGCAACGTTGGGTCATCCTTTAGTGGTTGTTTTTTATGCGCCAAAAATATCTCACGTTCGTTTGGTTTTGTTTCGTATAATTTTTCTTAATTAAAAAAAAAAAACTTGTACATGTTTTCGGATTTTGTTAGCTTTCGTTTCCTGTGTGTTGTACGTGTGGTACGTTCTATGCCGGTAGTCTTGAGTAGTGTAATTGGTAAACTAAGATGTAGAGTAACAGACGTTCCGTATAATACAAGGTACCGTGAGTGCAATGTACAATGTGGCAGGTCGGCAAACATGCGGGCTCTTACTCCTACCGAACGAGTGAATCTGGTTCAGTCACGATTTGTTGGGATGTTCTGGACCCTAAGCTTGTATGGTATTACTGTGTTCTGTATCGGTGTGCTTCTCTACCGCCGACTACAACTGCGCGTTCGCTACCAGCCGAGGCTGTGCCATTGCTACTACCTGCAACTACACTATTAGACAACTACACAAAATCATTTCAAAACATTAAAATGTAACATCGCTTCTCCAACCGCTCCAGCAAAGCCACTCTATAAAACACTATTAAATTAATCAAACGACCGCACGCGTGGGGATCGTTCGCACGTTAAAAGCTTAGTGCAATATTTCAACGCTAAAAACATTCTATCGTACTGCTAATTAAAATCAGATTAAAAACAAATGCTGCCGTTTTCGTTTGCTGCGTTTTGTTGTGACATTTGCGTTCAACCAGTGCGTCTCGTGAGCGCCTCGCCTTCAACACTATCAGGTGTCCAATCGGTTGGAAAGTTTGGCCTGCCTGATTACCCATCGAGTGTGTGTGTTTTTTTCTGTTTTCGTATGTATGTGTGTGTAAAATAGACTAGCGTTTGATAGCAAAAGGGGCGTCCATATTTGGCGTTGTGGGCGTTTGACGATCTGATCTGCAACAGCAACTGATGTTATTTAAAAAAAAAATACAACGAAAACGCTCGAGTTATTTGCAGAGGCGTAAAATAAATAAACAGACAAGTGCTGATCTGTTTCCTTTCTGCAACAGGCCCCCCGTGGGATGCTCAGATCCACTGCGGGCGCATTCCATGCATTGGCACACGCTCTCCAGTGTGCCGAGCGTGAGTTAAAAACAAGGTAAACAAGCACTTTATACAACTTGACGACGAGTATTGGGTGACGAGTACATGCCGTTCACGTTTGGTGCGCTATGTAAGTTCGGAGAGGAAGTATACAAAAAAAAAACCGAAACCGATTTAAAAAAGCAATAAAAATCATTAAAAAATGTACAGAAAACACGTTGGTTAGTAGATGAAAGGTAGAAAACGGACAACTGTCACTGCGCGCTCGTGGGACGATCTGTGAGGTATGATATGGAACTGACATTTGTCACCGGCGGCGTGGTGTGTTGTATCAGTACGCTAGTTGTCTACGTCACTGTGGTCCTATGGCATCGTTAGATTAGTCAGAGTATTAGTGTCAAACAAACCGGGTGTAAAGATGAAACACGAGATGACGAAAGGTGCGGGTTTTTTGTTGTTGTTGTTTAGATTAGATTTTAGGGGTAGAAAACATAAAAATTAAGGATAACATCAACAAACAAAAAATATAATAGAAACCACACGCTGAACAGTGCTGACGAACAAAACCTTAGCCGAAACTCATTCCGCCGTTTCGCTTTTTTTTTGTTGTTGTGGTTTGTTTTAGCTTACCCCCTTCCCTCCGTTCACTTGCTTTGTTTCGTCCGATTTATCGCAACTGATACACACGCACATACACACATTCACGCACACAGACACAAACACACACACACACATATGTAAGACCTGCACAGAGCCAAAGTGTGAGATTCCCATTACAATGTGTAGTGTGTGTATGGCAGACGCGTTCCGCGCGTGCCGCTTTTTTTCTGTTGGCGGCTGTTGTTGATGTTGTTGTTGTTGTGGTTGTTAATGGCCGATTCTTGAGCAACTGCCCGGGAAGCCGATGACAGGTGATCGTTGCGTGTGCTACCGATGCCCGTTTCTAACTAACCTCAGCCGTGCGGCGCAAGAAGTATGCCGCTGACGGCGGTATGCTATCGCTCCGGTCGGTGCCGCCGCCGAGCGGTGCATTTTCCGGCAGGAGCAGCCGACGGCTGTCGCCGCCGCCGTCGCCGCCGCTGCCGAGGATCTCGCGGTCGAGGTTGGCCGCCTCCAGTGCGACCGGATCGTCGTCGCTCGTCAGCTGGCGCGTCAGCTCGTCGTTGTCGAGCTCGGGCCGGTAGACCGGCGAGAACTGGCGATCCTGCCGCTCGCCGGTGATTTCGCGCGTCACGAAGTCCGGCCGCAGGATCGGCGACAGCGGGATGCTGTACTTGTCGTTCTTGCTCTCGATCTTGAGCTCGTGCGAGGACGCGTCCGGCAGGTTCACCGGCAGCACGTACTTGATGTTGAAATCGATTTTGGCGATCGGTGCGGAAGTTGTGGTGGTGGTAGTAGTGGTCGTGCTGGTGGTTGTGGGCGACTCGGTGGTAGTGGTCGGTACGCGCGGCTTCGCCGCCACGGCCTTCGGCAGCGGTACGACCGGAATGTCCTTCGACTTCCTGTACGACGGCGCTCCGCCACCGTTCGTGGTGGTTTCCGGTGCGCCGCCCAGGTTCGGACGCAACGACAGCGACGACACGTACTTGCGATTGTTCGTGTAGTGGCGGGAGGCGGCCACCTTGGTCGTCGTGACGGGGACGGGCTCGGTCGTAAATGGCTCCGTCGTTACCACCACGCGCTCGCCGTCCTGCTCGCCGGAGCTGTACGCAAAGTCGGGCAGACGCGACGACGTCAGCACCGGTTCCGGGCGCTTCGTGTACTTCCTCTTGCTCTCTTTGCTCGGCAGCACTAGCGACTGGACGCGCTGCTCGACCACGGTCGTCTCCGGCACGTCCGCTAGCGTCGTCGTGAGCAGCTCCGGTGCGAGCGTGGTCGTCGTCGTCGTCGTGGTGCTCTCCGGCGTCGTTGTCTTCGTGGGCGTCGTTTCGCTCGACGGCTCCTGGAAGGAGAACTCGGCCGGCAGCGTGTACTTGTGCACTATTTCGCGCTGCGTCGACGACGAAACAACGGGCGTCGCACGTGTCGTACTCCGGAACGTCGTCTCCTCCGCGTCCCGTGCCGCCGCGGTCGTCGTTTGCTCATCCGCCGCGCTAAAGTATTCGGTCGTCTGCGGGGCCCGGTAGCCGCCGTGCCTGAGTCTATCTTGAGTCTCTGAGTCTGTCTCGTCCGAAAGTTCCGGGCGCATGCTAGTTACCTGCACGTAGCGATCCGTTTCCGCGTCGAGTTGCCCTTCGTCGGTCGGCTCCACCGGGCTGCCGGTACCTGTAAAGTCCACGCTGGAGATACGCTCGATCTCCTGCTGCGGTGCGACGGTCGGCACCTCCGGCTCCGCATCCACCGGCGGTAGGAGCGTCGTCGGGAACGCGCCGCCCTTCTCCGGATCGAACAACCCCTCGAGCGGTATGGTCGACGTCTCGACCGTGAACACGCTGTTGGACGACAGCACCACCGGCCGGGACCGATCCCCGTCGAGCTCTTCGTCGTCCACCCGCTCCGTGACCGGGGCACCGCTGAGTGTGGTCGTCGTGAAGCTGCTACTGCTACTGCCACCACCCGTCTTGTTGGCCGCCCGGTTCGGCTCCACCAGCCGTATGATAATCTTCCGATTGATCTCACCCAACTTCTGCATCACCGGCAGCTCGTCCGGGTTGCTCGTGTTCTTCGTGTAGATCTCCACCACCCGGTGGATCTTGACCAGCTTGTCGGTGGTCCGGTTGGCCGCCGGCAGCTCAATCTCCTGCTCCTCCGTGCGATAAATCTCCGTCGACGATGGTACCGACTCGTTCTCCTTATCGATCGAGAACACGTGATACAGCGTGGTCGGCTTGACGGTCGTCGTCGACGTTCTACTACGGTCCTGCAATACATTGACATCATCAATATCGATATTATCATTAATCGTGTAGATCGTGTCGGCCGTATTCAGTGTCGTGTAGTGCGTCTCGTCGGACGCGGTGTAGTATTCGGTGGTGGTTCTGAATGTGTTGACTGTATCCTCGTACGAGGTAGTGTTTTCGACCTCGTTTACTGTCTCTGAAAGCCATGGTGAGGTGGCGTTGGTGATGTTGGTGGTGGTGGTGGTGGTGGTGGTGCTTGTAATGGTGGTTGTTGTTGTTGTTGTTGTTGGTGTTAGCTCCTCATTGTTGTTGCTGTTGTTGGTAGTAATCGAGGGTACGGTAAAAGCGGTTGTCGACGGCAACTCGACGCCGGTGGACGACGCATCCCTGTTCGTTTGCGGTGTCGTTTGCGGAACACCGTCCGGTGTTGTTAGTAGCAGAACCGCTGGAAGTGTCACATCGCGTCCACCACCGGTGAGGAGCGGCACGCTCGGTGAGGTAAAGTTGCGCCGGCTCGTCGGCTTACGCGGCGAGTAACGCCGGGTGGTGAAGCCGGCGCCCTGCTCCAGATCGTTCACTCGCGACGCGACCTGCGCACGCTCGTCCTCCACGTCCGGCCGTCCACCGGCCAGGGACGCTGTCGTCGATCGCTGACGTCCGAACGTTGGCCGTGTTCTGGTCGTGGGTGTGAAGCGTGGACGTGGCGTCGTTACGCTACCTACCACCGGACCACCCGGCTCACCGTTCTGGGCGGTTCCGTTCTGTGCCGTGGGCTTGTACCCTCCGACGTTGCCAAACGGCCGTCTGGTGCGGGTCGTGAACGTGCGCTGCGTGGTCGAGGACGAGGACCCATCCGTGTTGCCGGCCCCAGACGGTTGGTTGTTCTTGAAGATGAACCGATTGCTGCCGGAGCTTGGTGGGGCACGCGGGGGCGTTGGCCCGATACGTGACCCGGGACGTCGGATACCATTGTAGCTGAGCTCAGGACCAACGCGCGGCCGCTCGGTGGAGTCCACCTCGGCCGGCACCAAGCTGTTGGTGGCATCGTTGCCGAGCTGGCTGAACAGCTTCTTGCCCTGCCGCTGGATCTCGTTCTCACCGTCGTTTTCCTCATCGCTGAACCGTTGCTCTTCCGAGGAACCGTATCGCTCCTCCTGCGACGTCCGATCCGTCACGTCCCCACCAAACGTTGGCGCCACCGTCGTTGTGGTGGTCGTGGTCGTGGTACGCGCGTACAGATTCGGTCTCCTCGGCAGCAGCACCGACGTGCGGTTGATCGACTTCTGCTCGATCGGCTTCGACGTAACCGTCGCCTTGTCGAACGAATTTTCGAACGCTTGCGGGCGCGCGGGTCTGTTCAGCGAGTACGCCGGTCGGCGACGGTTCGGACGTGCCGCCGCTGGTGTTTGCCCCGCGTCCGTTTCCACATTCTCGTTCGACGGTGCGGAAGTTGTCGACGTGCGGCTACCCAGCAGCAGCGGTTTACGCTTGCGGGACGGTACGAACGGCACCGAACCGGACGGTGACACACCCTCGGTGTCGGCCGGTGTCGCCACGAGTGACTCCTCCGTCGTGGACGTGAAGCGTCCGTTACGCGCGAGCGAGAACGATGGGCGGTTGCGGCGCGTCGGCACAAACTTCTTGATCGGTTCCGTCGGTTCCGGTGCTTCGGTCGTGACGAACTTACCGGTGAACTTGCGACGGGTCGCCCCACCACCGAACACGCGCGTGGAGCTCCGGCTCGTGATCGATTCCGACTCGATCTGCTGGCTGTCGTTCAGCTTCGCTTGCTGTGGCTGTCCGCCCGCGACCAAGTTCGCGCTCGGATTCGGCTCCGTCACGGACACCGCCAGCGTCGAAAGCATCTCCGCGGAATCAACCTCGTCCGGCTCGTCGCTGTTCCTGCCGTTCGGCAAGCTAAGCAAGCTATCGCTGTTGAGCAAATCGTACGCCGGTGCGATCTCGTTCGAAGTATCGGTAATCACGGTCGTAAAGTCCGAGTTCGCCACGTTGCTGTCCGGGAACGTGGGCTCCACCGTGTACGCTTCGGTCGAGGTGGTGGAGGTGGCGGCGGTTTTGAACAGTTTATTGCCGGGCAAACGCTGCCTGCGTAGCTCCGTGTTGAATGGTGTGCGTGTGCGCACGGCAACCGGCTCGTCCGTGGCGACGGACGGCACCGGTGCTGCGGTGGTGGTCGTGCGTCGTCGATTCGCCCGTTGACGTTTGGTCGTCGAAATGCCCGTCGCCCGTTCGGTCACATCGTTTACGAACGACTCCTCGAGCTGCTTGCGGGCGGTGTACGGTCGGCGCGATGGTGTGCGTGTCGTCTCCGGTTCGGCAACGGTCGATCCACTCGAGCCGGACTCGAGCGTCGTGCGCAATCGTATAGGTCGCGTCGGTCGTGTGCGCACCGGTATGAACGTTTTGTTGGTGTTAACCTCCGACACAACGACGTTCAGTGTGGCATCGACCGCTTCGGTAGTGCTGCTGGTGGTGTACCGATCGCGCAGGCTAGAGGAAGCAAGCTTCCGCGGTTGGGGCGTCGTCGTGTCGACTTCCGCCGCGTTCACGTTGAACACGGTCGTCAGCTCGCTCAGCAACCGACCATCGGCCGTTACCGCCTCCTCCGTGGACATGTCGTTCAAGTTCTCCGCTAGCAGATTGTTAACGCTGCTGTCGATGTTGTCGCGCCCGACGTTGAACGGGCGTCCCCTGTACGTGGATCGTTCCGGCGGCAGGGTGCTTGCAATCTCCTGCCCCAGTGGCTGCGTCGTCGGGTACGTCGTACTTGGCGTGCCACTCGACAGCTCGTTGCGGTTGCTAAACCCGTACCGGAGCGCGGTACCGAGCGTGAGCAGTATTCGCTCCTGCGTCATAAACGGATCCTCGGCGATGCGGGTGTACGACTTGATGTCCGCCTGCTCCGCAGGTGTTACACTCTCGTACTGCTCCGTCTCGATGCGCGTTTCCTCGGTCGACGTGGGCGTCGCGCCGAGCTCGTTCCCGCGGCGACCACTGTACAGGCTGAAATTAACACGCCGCAGAGACCCACGCGCCGTGGTCAATGGTTCGTCTGTGGCGGCGGTGGTCGTCGTGCCCGCTGCAGTGGTACGACCGATCGCAAAGCGATTCGAGGCAAGATCCTCACGCCCAACCGGCCGTGAACGGCGACGCGTGGTTTGAGCCACGGTCGTACCGAACTTTTCGGACGCACGAGCGCCACTCGACGCGTCGGTCGACGCGGGCGTAGAACTGACGACCGACTGGGCGGCGGAGCGGAACCGCACCCGCCCCCGATTCCCGCGGACCGGGGCGCGCGTCGGCTCGCTCGCCCTACCGTCGAGCTCCACCTCACTGCTCTCCGGCGTGGCGCTGCCGACCCTGCGCTGCCGGCCGGCTGCTGAAAGATCAAATCTCTGGGCATTGGAAAAACTCACCTTTACGGAACGGAGCGTGGTCGACTCGGTCTCTGGTGCGGTGGTGGCGGTAGTAGTGTCGGGCAGACGCGTCGGACGCGTCCGACGCCCGCCGGCAGCGAATGGCCGCGGGGCCGCCTTTATCGGCGGAACTTTCCGACTAGGGTTAGTGACAGGTTCTATGGTGGTGATGGTTGTGGTGGTGGTAGTCGGCGGTTTCCTAGTTCTTGTGAATTTGAAAACGGAGTTAGAAGTAGCATCGTTAGTGGGGGAACTAGCAGCCGTCGTTGGCAACGCCGTCGACGGCACGACCGGCACACCCGTCGTCGTCGTCGTGGTGGTGGCGTACGTGACCTCCTCACCGTCGTCGGCCACCGTTCGCTCAGCACCGTCGTACCGCTGCTCGAGCAGGCCTTTATCGTTATTAGCAAATGTATCACTACCCTCCAAACCAGCGTCCAGACTGCTAACACTAATACCAGTAACGCTTTCACCTGGGTTAAATGTGGTCGTTACCTCAACGGTCGTGTCAACCGGCGAGCCATCCGGACCGTCCGGACCGTCGGTACCGTGGTCAGTGCTCGACAGCGGCTCGTACGGTAAGTTGGTGGAGCCGGTGGCAACATCGTTACCACTACTACTATCGCTATCGTTACTACTATCACTACTACTACTACTTTCGCTATTGCCGTTTCGGTCGCCGTTGCCGCTAATGGTGTTGGTGTTTACGCGCTCGACACTACTGTAATGGCGTGTGCTGTAAGGTATCAAATTTGGTTCGGAAGATTGTTGTGATGGATCGATCGTGGTGGTGGTGGTGGTGGTGGTGGAAGCTGTAGTGTATATGGTTTGGAAGTCTGTAGATGGTACCAAAAGAGAAGAATCTGTGCCTACATCATCACGTTCGGCATCCTCCAGCCGGCTGCTGGTGTACGGCACGCTGGTTGTCCGTCTGCGGTCGATGGTGTTGTAGCTGTGCCGAGAATGGAGCAACAAATGAGGCATTATTGACCGGCGTCCGTCAGGCATCGCTTCGCCGGGCTTAAAACCTACCGATTTGGCGACGAACGCTCCGGTTCCGTCTCAGCCGCCGGTGTTGCTTGCGTCGTCTTGCGGTACCAGTTCCGGTTTACCTTCTCCGGGGCTTCCTCCTCCTCCTCTGCTTCGTCATCGTTACCGGCCGGAGGTTCCTGCTCGGCGACCGTCGTTGGCCGCTGGCGCCTAATGCTCACGTACTTCGGTACCGACGTCGGTTTGCTGGCCGCAAACGTCGACGGTTGGTTCTCCTCCTCGTCGATGTCCTCGTCGTCGTCGTACCGATCCTCGATCGAAGTCGCCTTCGTCGGACGTACGCGCTGCAGCGTCACATACTTCGGCTTCTCCCGGAACACACCCTCAAACTCCGGCAGCTGATCCAGGCCCTCGTTCTGCGGACCGACGCGGCTGTTCGTGTACGAGTTGCGCACCACCGACGAGTACTTGTTCTCCGGCAGCGAGCCGGACTTATCCTGCTGCGTGAAGGTGATGGCCGGGCGGAACTTCTGGCCAACGCTGCCGGTGCGGCTCAGGACGCGCTCGTACAGCGACTTGCTGATGGTCGGCGCGGTCGTCGACACCTGATCCGTTTCGGCGTCCTTCAGCGCGATCGAACCATCCTCCTGGGCCTGCAGCTGCTTCTCCAGCTCCTCAATACCTCCCACCTTCTTGATGAGCGCAATCAGCTCCTTGATCACCTTCGGGTCCTCCTCCGGCTGCGTTTCGGTGTTGTCCTCCTCGTCGGAGTAGTCAACCTCCACGGTCGGTTCCGTCGTCGTGGTCGTCGTCGTCGTGAACGTACCCCGGTTGAAGAACGTGTTGCGGCTGGTCGCGGCGGTAATGCGCGCCCTTTGCGTGGTCGACGTCGTCGGTGTGGCCGCCGTCGTCGTCGTGGTGGTGCTGGTGGTCGATGTCGTTGCCGCCGTCTTCGAGCAAACCACGTTCCGCGCGTAATCGCACGAATCGGCCAGCTTGTTGAACACTAGCCCCGACGGGCACGTAAACTGATGCGCCACCAGCCCCAGGCTCGGGCTATCCAAACACCAAAAGTACTTCTTGCAGTCGCGCGGGTGCGGGAAGAATCCTTCATCCTCACATTTAAAGTCTGCAAAACGAGAAATGTGTTCCCGCCGGTGCGGTTAATACCCGAAGTCCGAGGAAGTTAGACGCGATTTCACGCGGAACATACCTGCGCCTGGATCAGGCGTGGTTGGTGGTTGCGGGGTGGTAGTTCTTCCGCCGATGTACAACGAATCTTCCGTGGTGGTCGTGGTGGTCGTACTGGTCGAAGTCACCCGCGTCGGTCTAGCCACCTTGCGGCCTTGCGATGTTTTAAACGATGCCTTAATTTCGTTGTTGTTGTCGGTGTTGACACGGTTGCGCACGGCCGATCCCGGACGGCTGCGCGAACGATTCGGTTTTCGTGGTCGCCCGGACGAAGCAACGTCGTTGATGCCAACTCTGGAGGAAAAAAAAACGAAAAAAAAAATGGCGAGAACATTAACATTCCGGAACGGACGGGCAGGCGATGCGATATAAACTCACTCTGTACTGGCTAGCAGTGCCTCCTTCGCTGCTTCGATGATGGGGTACGGTTTGTTGTGACAGGTGCCTCGGAAGTCATCGTTGTCGATCGACCAGAACATGATGCCACCCAAACCGTTCTCCGCCACGTACTTCGCCTTGCGGCGCGCGATCGCCTCGTCGTCGTAGCCGACCCACTGGTTGCCCTTGTACGCGTACGGACCCATCGCTTTCGTGTTTGGCTGGACCACCGTCCAGTCGGAGCTCTCCTTCAGGCTGGTGCAGATCTCGTAGTACGCGAGGTAGCCTTTCTCGCGCGTCGCATCACCCTGCTCGCCGGGCCCGTCCGCCGGCGCACCGATGTCCGTTGCGTCCGGGTTGTACAGCGTGTAGGAGCGACCGTACGTCGGAATGCCCAGCACGAGCTTGTCGCGGTCCGCACCAGCTTTCAGATAGAACTTCACACTATAGTCCTGGGAGGCAAAAGCGGTTAGTGCGTTTGCAAAAAAAAAGAAAATTTAATCTCCCCAACAATGTCCGAGCTACTTACAATGTTGAGTTCCGAGTCAAAGTTGTACTCGGACGCTTCCTCCAGCGAGAACAACGGCGAATGGTGGTTGACGGCCGGCTCGTACGCGCTATGGTAGTCGTACGTCAGCAGATTGAACCAATCGAGATACTTGTTCAACTTCGGCACATCGTAACCCTTCTCGACGTACTCGATACCAGCCGGCACGGCCATCGTCAGCAGCAGCCGCGGCCGGCCCGTCTTCGACGCCTCGCGCTCAAACTCCTCCCGCAGCTCCTGCACCAGCTGCGCGTAGTTCTCCCGGTCCTTCGGCTTCGAGCCGTCGCGGAACGCCGGATACTCCCAGTCGAGATCGAGCCCGTCGAAGTGGTTCTGGCGCAGGAACTTGATCGAGTTCTTCACGAACTGGCCGCGCCGTTCCGCGTCCGCCACCAGCGGCGAAAAGCGCGACGAACCCTCGTTCCAGCCGCCGATCGCGAGCAGCGTCTTCAGGTTTTTGTTGTACGTCTTCAGACCGGTGAACTTGGCAAAGCCGCCCTGCTCGATGTCCTGGTACTTGTCGTACGGTTTCAGCGTGTTCTCCTTCGTGAAGCCCCCGAACGAGTAGATCAGATGGGTGCACAGGTACGGGTTGATGTTTTGCGGCGTAAACTTGGCCGTCCCCGGTCGGTAGACGGACCAGTTTGTGTAGTAGCAGACGACGCGCTGGTTGCTCTCCGCTGCCAGCGTTTCACCGCCGCGCCATGCTGCCAGTAACGCTATTGCCAAGAATAGCTCCGCTCCTTTGTGAAGCTGCAAACGACACCGTGAGAACAGGGACGCATGTACTACGGGTAAGTTCTGCCAGCGTGTGACAGCGGGTTTACGATCGGGAAGTCGTCACTGGAAACCCATGTAAGCCGGTTACATCCGATGAAGATTTCGAGATGGTTTCTTTGCTTTGCGTGCAAGATTCGGGCGCACTGAAAGCTGCCGCTCGACCACGAACCGATATTACGAAACAACGCGCGCGCGCGCGCTCCCCCTTCCCAATGTCCTTTCCCGGATCCGCGCACGCGACGATATGTGTGGGAAACGGCTTTGCGCCATTGTGTGTGTATGTGTGTTGTTTTGATTGCCATTACGAAAGCAACACAACACACGCGCTGCCGGAGAGCGCTAAGTGAAAGTTGTAGTCGAATCTTCGTTACGCTGTAACCTGCTGCTGCCCGCCGCCTGTTGATAATATGGCGATCGTGGCGGAGCGCGCACTGTGCAATGCAAGCCCGCACCCGAATACGGGAAGGAGAAAGGAGTCCGGTGAACAAAAATCGAATCACACACAATTTGTGTGCGGTAAGGTGAGCCAGTGAAAACTGATTGGTTCACACAAACCCCTTCCTTTCGCGCCATGCTCGCTGCCCGCCCGCCCGCCGCGGTTAAGGTGTGTCATCCGGAAATTCCATTCCATGGCTGGTGAAAAGGTAAGGTTAAATTTATCGCTCCTCCCGGGGCCGCTCGGCGGACATTGGGATTTGTTGTTTTTTTTTTTTTAGTCAACTTTCCCTTCCCGGGGCTTGGGCTGGGGATTACATTTTAAGGTTAAAAGTACAACGTTCTTCAATTTATTTACCGCGTTGCCGAGTTCACAGCAAGGTCTTCGCCGGCACGGTGGAAGTTCGGAAAAGGTGCCTTCGGGTGTCGGACGGCGTTACTTCCTGCGTTTTGCGTACTAGTGACACTACGATTGCTTGCGATGTAAACAGCCGTTTTGACGTTTCGCGCCATTCTGCACGCAGCGTGATCGCTACTTCAAACGCAACTGTATGTAAACAATGTGTTGTTTTGTTGCAGGCGTGCGGAACAAATTTGGCATTTGATTCGTTTTTCTGCACTCATTTGAAGAATTATTCGCCAAATGTGATTAAAATCTGAAAGATTCGTTAAATTCGCAAACTTCTACATGCAAATTTTTGTGTCCTCAAGAACGATGCGTGTCCGACCACTACGCTCTGTGAAGACCTGCTTCTAGCAATCCCGAGTGTGCAACAGCCTCCTGCCCAGCTTCTGCTTAATTATCAATTCAAAACCAAGGTATTAAAAACTCTCGAAATTTCCACTATCGCGCCGCGTAGAACGATTCCGTCCCGCAGCCCAGTGCCGGAGCGAAATCGTCCCATTTTGGAGCCCAAAAATGGCAACCTGTTCGATGTTTTGCGCACGTTCGCTCGGAATTTCTTCGCGCCGACTTATCAGCCGGGGCTAATCATGCAGCGCGAAAGGCCTTGCAATCGGGGCTTGCAGGTTGCTTAATGTGGTTGGGGCCCGCGGGCACCAACCGGTCCCCTCGCCAGCAAACCGGTAAGACGGTAGGAGCCGCGCTAAAGGTGATATCTCGAAAAATACAACAACACCAAAAACAACCAAAAACCAAAAAAAAAATGCGTCGTTGCGTAATGCCTCTCCTTCCCAATGCCGAAGCAACCAGACGGCCCGAAAACGCACGAATGGAGAGAAACGAAACCAAACAAACCTGTTCCCCATCCCCAGCGCGTGAGCAGGATGTATTTCTGTTGCGGGGTGGGTTTGGCGTAATGTTTCCCAAAAAAAAAAAAAAAAAAAAATCGGACGCCCCAAACATAATATCCCATCGCGGCACAAAACCAGAAATCGATGATACCGCACACCTCCTTCCCGCGCGCCAGTGCGGTATGTGCCGATTTTCCTTTCGTTTGGACGTGCCATAATCTCGAGGCCGCTTTTTTTTTTGGGCCAATCGGTGCTTGTTCTTGGGTTGGAATTTCACCGAATTTTTCAGGTTTGCAGTTTGCTTTGCGTCACAGCGATGAAATCACCCGCCGATAGCGTCATCTTCCCGACCGATGGCATTTAAAAATCCGACAACGCGCTCCTGCCAATAGACAGCTGCTAATTACCGACATGTGAGGCGGCCGCTACCACGCGCGCTGCTGTTGATCCAACGTCGTTATTACGCGCGCCGGGGCGAAAGTGTCACACCTCTTACCGCAACAGTGCAAATAAGTACGCTCCCGTGCCCGGTAAAAGTGAAACTGTTTGTCACCTGCGATTCCGGGGTAGCCCCGGTAGCGGTCGGTTTGTGTGCGTACAGGTGCTAACCGAATCAATTATGCGCGAAGTAAACGACTCGTGCTGTCCCTGTAATGGCGGATTTTCTGGACATTCTCTTTTCGTTTTGTTTGGTGTTTTTTTTTTCTTGTTTTTTTTTTTTTAGTGAAACGGTGCGAAACCGTCTTTCAAACAATGCAACGACTCGCCAGCACACATTTCCTTCTAATTTCGGCGGAAATGAGCGCCCGGAGGTCATGGCGTTTCGAGGAAGTTCTTGAAGGCACCGTCGCCAGTCAAGTTACTGAGCCCAACGAGACGGGTTTCACCGCCAGATGAAATCGTCGCTGGCGTTTTTGTGTGTGTTTTTTTTTAATCATCCATCCGAGATGAAAGCTTTTATTCAAAATAAAAGACCACAACAGATAAGCAGCAGATCGATTGTTCCATTTCTGCGTCACCCACCGCCCGGGCCAGCGTCCGCATAATCATGCCGATTGTTGCTGCACCACGTAACGGTTGGAAGCGCGAGAAAACGCGGCCGTGCAGCTGTCGACAAACTGCTTCGCCATATGAGAAACACTTGACGACGGTGGTGACTGTGACTGGGTTACGAGGCCACCCGCCGAGAGTCAGTCAATGGATGCAGTGGCGTATTTAAGAGGCTTCATTATCCTCCACGGGGCTGCGCGGTTAGCGCATGACTGAGCATTCCGACGGCTGAGCCGTACCGTGCTGGTAGGTCTGTGATTGTATCGTAATTATGGTTTGTGTGAAGGATTTTTTTATTTTTTTTTTTTGGTTGTTGCTATTATTACTAGCACCTATTTTGAAATAAGAGCGTGTAATGCGAATGTTGTGACTTCACCGTGCAACGAGCGGCAGAAGCGGCTAGCTATAACGCACTCCTCTGCAGATGCCCACCGGAGTCCATATACGGGTCCCCGGATACTCTCCAACTACCCAGCCAACGTCGGCTCGAACTTCGAGACGCCCGCTTCGACCCGGCGGCTAATGTGTGGTGTGTAATTCCAGGCAACAAAACGCGAACCGAAAATGACAACAACAGAATAAAAAACGCGTTGGCCGACCGCGTAATGGCGGATTCGTGGACGGAATGCCAAAGAACGAATCCACGTATCCACCGTGACCCGATCACGAACAATGATCACGCACCGGGCGTTCTGGGCGTTTCACAACCGCATTCTAACGCGCTACCAAGATGGCGGCGGGGGAGGGTCGTCCGAATGAATGACTCATTGTGTTTGGTCGTGCCACATGCTCGAGAACGGATGTGGGAGATATTAAAAAAAAAAAAACAAAAAAACATCCTACGGAAAAGCTGCGCATGTCGCGCATGCACAAGTGGTGCCTACGGATATATGTATATCTGTAACTCCCTAAAACGACCGCTAACGGTAGTCGCGAATGGTGCAGTCAAGTACTCGAGTACTCTCCAAAGACGCGCTGCGTACTGGGCGACTTACCGGAAACATGGTTGTGCTCGTTTGGCTCCGATTTTGCCTCTCTGACGGTCCTGGTCCGGAGAGGGGTCCACCGAATAAAACCCCGGCACCGTCCTCCTTCACCTTCACGCTTGCTTCGTTGCCCTGCTTGCCGTAGCCTGGTCGGTCGGTTGATTTTCTTACGTCCAACGGCTGCTAGCGAAGAGACAGGTTCAGAGGGTGTCGGAGGTTAGTCAGGAAGGCACACGCTACGATTCCGGGCCGGTCGCCGAACGTTCGCTGTACCTTTACGCTGCGTTGCCCTGGCGGGTTGTATCCGGGATGGTATGGTCCTCACGTACGTCTGGTCGACAGGTTCGCTTCTACCGGTCGTTGCATCACCGCTACCTAAAACATAAACACCCCTCGTCCGAAGCAATGGGGGATCTATTTTTTTTTTCGGCAACAAAGAGGGAAGCAAAGAGAGACAAATGCATTTAGACGTGCGGCGACATGACGGCAACCGGTTGACGGTTTTTGGTAGGAAGAGACACTATGTTGTTCGATTTTTAATCGGACGGTGGTTATGACATTCGGTACGTCCGAAGTCGGCAGCGCTCCTTTCCAACGTGCAGCTACCAAGATGACCTTCGAAGTGCGTTCC
>JXWZ01005455.1:0-11521 GCA_000956215.1 Anopheles farauti No. 4 | reverse complement strand
TTTTGTGGTTCCAGCAGTAAACATCCATCTCGAGAATGGTATAAAAATGAAAAAAGAGGAAGATGCCAACGACACATGGTTTTCCCAAGTGGTCACCCACCTAAGTACTAGCCATGCCCGATGTTGCTTAACTTCGGTGATCGGACGAGAACCGGTGTTTTCAACATGGTATGGTCGTTGACAACCATCGACGCCATCCAAATGAATATGAACCGCAATATGAGAATTCGAGTGTTTGAAACATTAATTAATATTGAGTTGTAGATATACTTTATATTTGTAAAATAAATTTCTATGCACATCCCTCTTTCTGAGTGCTCTATAAAATTGAATTTTTACTCTCGAAAGTTTTATTACGAAAATTTTGCGTTACGAAAGTTTAGTTAAATGTAGAAAAAATTCTATAGACAAGTTAATGTTTGTTTTCAATTGTATGTTTTATAAGTATTCAGTATAAGTATCAGAATAACTATTGTATTTGTGAATAAGAATAATCAATAAGCCATCAACCAGTATTTGTTTTCTACTACATAGAAAACTGAATTTGCCATGATAAACAACGGAGTATAATTTATAACGTAATAATAATTTATATATATTTAAGAAAAAAACAAAAGAAACTCTCAGTGTTCAAAACTACCATAAGATTTTTCCAGAAACAAATAATTGGTTTTGGTGAGTATGACTATGGAAATCAACTGAAATTGTTTTACGGTAGAATTGTTTCGGATATTTAATAACTTGCATTTGACAATAAATGCTAAGGTAAATGAACTAAATGCAAATTAAGAATTTATGACACTCGCAACTTCTATTTTTTAGTATTTAAAACCATATGAAGCTACACTAAATGCTCATATCAATCAGTACATAAACAGTTGTACATTGCTATATTTACACGTTAACAGTTTTGTTAGGTATTGCAGAAAAATCAATAAATAACTTAGATCGGAAGGTATGAATGTACTGCAACAATAAATCGGAAAACCATGTTAATTTAGGACAATCGCTATAGCTTTAACATCGTTTTTATTACATATAGAATCACCGAATTGATTTGAAATTGAATACGAATATTGCAGAAACTAACTCACCTCATCAACTACGATCAAATTAGTAATTGCTTTACTCGTTGTTTTAAATTACATTTAACAATACATTTTACTTAATTTAGTGTGTACGAAAGCAGAAAGATGATAAAACTAATTGCAAGAAGAGATGCTAATCATTAGAACACTCCCAGGTATGGGTATGGGTTCTGTCAATTGGAGATAATCATAAGAGCTAATTTTGAGCATAGTCGCCGTTTATTGCGCGTTTCCACAAATATGAATTTCAGATATTGTGTCACGCTTTGTATTATGCTACTCGTACAGCAATGTTGGCTCTGTTGGTTCTGTGCCAAAATAGCGATCGCCAAAATTACCGATTCCGGGTATGACATAAAATTTCTCATTAATCTCCGGATCGAGCGCGGAGGTCACTATTTGCACTTTGGGAAAGGCGTATGCTATAGAATGAACCCCAATTTCTGCCATCAATAATGAAACAAGCAAAATGTTTTCCTCTGGAACATCGTGATCCAGCAGCACTCGAATGGCCATAATTGCTGAATTGTGAAAAATAAATATGTCAATTAGTCGATGAAAACATCGATGATCTTGAATTACTGCGTCTATCTACTCACCAGCTGCTCCGGTAGCTACAGTTGCATCCATCAGTACAACACGGTAATCTTTGATATCCTTGGGTAGCCGTAAGTAGTAAAGCTGAAAAAATAATGTAATGTCGATCAATCCATTTAATGTAGTGCTGTTAAGTCATTACATACCTCTGGCTCACCAGTGAGCTGATTCGTTTGAATTAGAATTTTACCAATGCGAATGTGTTTGCACACATCGCTTACTGCCTGTTCCATAGTTTCTCCCGCACGGAGAATCGAAACTCCGCAGATCTTTTGGCACGCCATTCGTTTTCCTTTGTATGGCATATTCTGGGGTGTCTCAACCTCGACGTCACGGAACGGAAGCAGACTTAATGCATACTCCAAAACAAGTCGTATCAAACGTTTTGAGTAGAAGATAAACTCATCTCGGGCTGTATTGGCATTGCGTATAAACGTGTGCAGGCCCTTGATCTGCGGTGTTGTCGGAAGTAACTTGAGCGAATCCGGCATCGGTTGGCCAATGTAAGAATGTGCCAACGCTTCTCGCAATTTGAAACCACGCTAATTTTCAATTTAAAAAAATCACATTCTTGTTACTGATGCTATCTTTGGCTTTATACTGCTTCTACTTACCAACTGTAGCTGTGTATGAACGTGCTGTACAATAAGCTGAATAGCAACAATATTGCTCGATCCACGCGGTACTATGATGTCCGCGTGTGCCATGGTCGGTGCGATATAGCAGCTATATGCTGGTTTGACCATAGTTGAATATTGTTTAAGCACACCGTCCAAATCCCGACCGCGCTGCATGATGTCGCGCTTTAGTCGTCTAGCAAGTCGAATGTCCGCATCTGTATCGACGAAAACTTTCATATCTAACATTTTCAGAATTTCCTTGCTATGGAACGTTAAGATGCCTTCGAAAATGATTACATTGGCGCCGTACATTGTTTTCTGTGGATAAAAAAAAAAACATTAAACTTCAACCAAGTGTGCAAAGGCACTACATATCCCTTGAATTGATCGTGTTCTCGACAGAATCGAAAATACATCAACTCTTCGCATACCGTATGTTGCTCCCTCGAGTGAGTAACGAAATTGTACACCGGGACTTCGACTTTGCGACCCTCCTTTAGACGCTGGAGCACATCCTTCATTAACTCCAAATCGAAGGCATCTGGATGATCAAAGTTATACTCATTACGATTCGCTTGTTCGTGCTGCTTGTTGTTAAGTATCTTGTAGAAGCAATCCATAGACAACAACGTGACCCATGGTACGTCCAAGCTTTCAATTATCTTTTGTGCAACGGTGGTTTTCCCGGAAGCGCTTCCTCCACAAATACCTATCAAAAAGCAAAAGTGTTGGTTGATTACTTCTATTAAACCGGTTTACCTACAAACGATCGCTTACCTATCACGAAAGGCTCCACCTGCTGACCAGCACAATTGTACCATGGTGGTCGACCGGCTGTATAGATCGTGCGGTTATTCGAGCGAATGATGGCCTCATTCGAGTTAATAGTATTCTGATTCACCGATGTAGTGCGCTGACGTCGCGGTTTCGGCGAACGAAGCTGAGAACCGAACGAGTTCGAACGTGTCGTCTTCGATGGCACCGTTGCCGGTGAGGCCGGACAGCAATCTGGAGCCATTTCCGCGTCATACCCACTGTCACTCGAATGTACTCCAGCGTTGAGATCTAGCGTCTCGCATTCCTTGGGTTCACTTGCGTCACTGTGTGAAAGGAAAGTAGCCAACGAAAGCAACACGGAAGTTATTTCAGCATACGTTTTCATCAATTAGCATACCGACTAGGATTGAGCACACGCGTACAGCGCAATAGTCGGTGACTGATTTTTTTTATTCGTTCGGATAATTGAACACAACACACCACATAGATGCATACATAAGCGTGTCGTTATTTACGATTCCTTACCTATCAGATGAAGCCGAACTTGGTGGGGCATTAATATTTAACGACATATTTCTCTCTTCACAAAAAACTAACGTGCTTGCAATTCTTCTTTATATGAGCACGCATTGTGACATCAGCCAAACACTTGGCAATATAAACGGCAACCATCGTTTATAGGTAGAGTCCGAGAGCTTCACACGTCGGTAGGCAGGTGCGACCGGCGAATTCAAATATCGTGAAGTCAGAGCTTAATATCCTGCTTATTATACGCTGATATACTTCCCTAACGTTTGAATATAATCAACGGAATACGGATGGTGATTGACATCCGGAAATAAATTTGCGATTTTTCATACCGTTTTATTCTGATGTATTGTTTATATACAAACCTTGTCACTGACGACAGCCAAAAGGATCTGTCATAACACGACTACAAAACGGAGAAACACAAGAGGAAAAAGAAGAATAACTACACGAGTATTGCAAAAGACTTGATATTCGAGTCGGGTGTGATCGTCAATAATTCGCCAGTTAATGATGGGACAACAAGAGTTTCAAGCGATTGTACTAGCTGCCGGGAAAGGCACCCGTCTCCCGGAAATATTGGAAGGCCGACCAAAGTGCCTGCTACCAATCGGTCCGTATCCGATGGTTTGGTATCCTCTGCAGTTGTTGCAAAGACACGGTTTCACCGGTAGGTATAAGAAAACACTGGCAGACACACCGTTTTGCGTGCTGATGTTGAATTTTTCTCGATTGTTTTCAAATAGAGGTTATTGTAATCGTGCAGGAAGCAGAAAAACAGGAGATACAACAGCGTCTAGACAGATTGCAGTTGAAGCTAAAATTGGATTACTATTCAATTCCAACGGATGCGGAATGCGGTACCGCCGATGCCCTGAGACTTGTATCGGATAAGTAAGTCGTATATCGATTGTGCTCTCAAAATCGGCTCATGCTGTGACTTTCTCTATTTTTAAATCTTGTTTTTGTAGAATCAAATCGGATTTGGTTGTTCTGTCGTGCGATTCTGTTATAGAAGTTAACCTGTATCCATTGCTTTCCAAATTTCGGGAAAAGGATGCTTCCATTCAACTGCTACTGCTGGAAGGTGGGAAAGATCAGGATGTTATAATGCCTGGCCCGAAATCAAAGTACAAAGCTGAAAAGGATCTTATTGGCTATGATAAAACAACGAGCAAAGTGTTGTTCATGGCTTCTGCGAGTGATTTTGAAGAAACGGTTAAGCTGTCTGGTCATTTACTGCGGGAAAATCCAGAAATGACTATTTCTTCCAATCTACTTGACGCACATGTTTATATAATGAAGAAATGGGTCGTAGAGTATCTTGCAGTAACCGAATTGTTGTCCGCCGTTAAGGGTGAATTGTTGCCACATGTAATTAAAAAGCAAATGCTTTCGGCTCCCGTTGTTGTAGAAAGCGATGGAAACTTGGAGTATGGCGCAATAAAACCGAAGGTTGACGACGTTTTTCAGGTGAGTCTCCAACATTCTACGAGACTACACAATATAACAATAATATGTTTTCCTATGCATTTTCCTCTAGTATGCGACTTACACAGAAATGGATACAAAAATCGATAAAGCGTCTATTTTCAACAAGGAGGAGAAATTAACTTCCCACCCTATACGCTGCTACGCTTATTTCACCAACTCTTCAGCATTTGGTTTGAGGGTGAATAATGTGCGTTCGTTTTTGTCCTGCAATTTGAAGGTAAGAAAGTCTCATTATTTGTAAATTACATACAAGGTGTCATCAAGGTTAATTGCTCTATTTAATTTTAGATTTTTGAAATTTTCCCTACGTTGACTGGCTTATCCGAACGCGAGTTGGTTTCGCAAACCAGTTCTATTAAATCTACCCAGATAACGAAATGTGCTGTCGGCGACATGTCCACAATCAATGAGAAAACGTCCCTTAATGTTAATGTGATTGCAAATGGATGTACCATTCAGTCAAAAACACGTATAAATAATAGCGTGCTAATGGACGGCGTAATGGTGGAAGAGAAGTATGCATATAGTCGATGTTGTAGAACGTGTTGTCGATTATAAATAATGTTTGATGTTCTTTATTGCAGTGTCGTTTTAGATAACTGTATAGTCGGAGAAAAAGCGGTGATTAAGAGTGGATCTGTGCTTAAAAACTGTCTCATCGGACCCCTTTTTGTCGTAGTTGCTAACACGAAAAAGGAAAACATTTATCTTTCAAATGCGGATGGATTTATGACTATTGATTGATTTGAATAGAATGTTTGAAACATTCTGCCATTGCAAAAAATAAAATAAAAACATAATTTTTGATTCAGGTTTAAAGTTCATTTTTCAGTATCAATGTCGTTATGTACATAGATTTACAACGGTCTCGAAGTAGCTTTAAAATTCGAACAAAGCGAATAGATACTTGCAAACTACTGCTATACTGCAAGAAATGAAGAGATAGGCAAACATTGAACGATATTTTGAATCGTCGTACTTTGTGGCCGGTCTGACGTCGTCCAATTGTTTGCTGCAGTTGATCCATTCCGTCTCGACTTGCAGAACTTTACCAAACATGCTGAATTTGGTACATCCCGTGATTTCAACCTATTGTTTGATATAAAATCAGAATTAGTTACTACGCGATTTTGAATTATTGATATAGTTCACCTACCTCCACTTGCTTCCCGAGCAAGTTATTGTGCATCGGGAGTAGAATTTGCTCGTAGAACTTGTTATGACCAACATAGTGTTTGCGATCGTGAGATATCTCTGTGACGAGCACGGTTTGCTTTGATCCTAGGGCATACTTTTTATATGGTTCATACGAATGAAACAAGTCTGTCAGACGTTTGGTGCGTGTTTTCACTTCGTTGGCTGGAACGCGAGGCATCTTTGCAGCTGGGGTTCCAGGCCGTGGAAAAAATTGGTTTATAAATAGACTAGGAAACTGGTATTTTCGGCACAGTGCTAGTGTGTCTTCAAAATCAGTTTCCGTTTCCCCCGGGAAACCACAAATGATATCCGTTGCAATGGTAATATCAGGCACTTGAATGCGAAGAAAGTCTACGATTCGTTCAAAATCTTTTATGCAATATTCACGCTTCGTTTCTCCCAAGATTGTATCTGACCCACTTTGAACCGGAATATGCAGAAAGCTGTATACTCGTGAGTGGGAGAGAATTTTTGCCATTTCTTCTAGGTGTTCAAGAATGTAAGGCGGGTTAGTCATGCCAAGCCTTAGCATGCATCCATCCGGTATAACCTCAACCAGTTTCCATAACAACTCCGGCAGCGATGAGTCAATGTCCCGTCCGTAGGTTCCTTTAGGAGAATAAATACGAAAAAAAATTATTGATATTAATTCTACAAAAAAATGTTCCAAAAAACTTGCTTTACATACCGGTATCTTCTGAAGTGAGCCATATCTCACAGACGCCTTCTTGGAAAACCTGGTGCGCTCTGTCTATTATCTCCTGGACGGGATAGCTAACCAAGTCAGCACGAGCAAACTTTGTTTTACAGTACGTGCACGCGTTCAGGCAACCGGAATTGATGGGAATAACTTCGATCAACGGATTTTTACGAACTTTCGGCAGAGCTAACTTTGGCCCGGCCACCTTGCGACCGTCCACCTTCTTAGGCTGCAGTAATCGAACTGAATGTCCCTTGAGTGTTTCTTCTACAACTTCAGCCACGCGATCAATCTGCGCAACACCAACTACGCTCAGTCCTTTGAGGTAATCGGACCTGGGAGCAGCCTGAGGTACACATCCAGCCACCACGACATGCTTGCCCGCCTGATGAGCAGCTTCGATTTCGTTGCGGAAAGTGTCCTCCGAAGGGTTTTTAACCGTGCAACTGTTCAGTACCCACAAATCCGCTGCGGATTTGTCATTCGTCAGATTGTAACCGTACTGGGCTAGCTGACCTGCCATGTACTCGGTGTCGGAAGTATTATGCGCACAGCCCCATGTCTTCATGTAGATGTTCTGGGTCTCGGGAATTACACTATCCAGCAGCGGCTTTTCGACGTAAGTCGTTTCGATTGGTCTAGTGACGCGAACTTTCGTACGTTTAGCACGTACAGTTACATCTTTTTTGTTCGCGTAGCGTTCGTTTGGTGATGGATCGTCTAAGGATATTAAATCCTCGATATCTCCTATTATATCTTGGCAGCTAATATCCATATTCGTCGTAAATAAAGAAATGATTCCAATTCGTCACCAAACGCACCACTTTTCTCAACCAACCACATGTAAATAGAATAATGCTGGTCTGTCAAACGGCAGCTGTCAATAGCTAGCTGTCAAAGAATTTTTTTCCCAGCAAAGGTTGTTTTTATTTCCTGATTGCTGTCAGCAAATCTGTTTGTTCTCTATCGGTGGTTGTTATCGGACAAAAATAGTTTAACTATTGCAAGTAGTGCTAATATATATAATGGAATAAGTATGTTGTACCCAGTATGTCGAACAAACCTTGTAACGCACAAAGTACACAGAACGGAGGCAATAGCAGGGTACAGAAAATTACGGAAAAATTTGAAACGCTGATAACCTCGCAGCAGAAGCAACAGGTGCATCTTCTGCAGCAGCAACAGCATCAATCCGTCCAAAATTGGTCGACGAAGGAAACAGGTTTGGAGCAAGTTGAGCAGCAACATGGCGAAGAATCTACTGTTTTACGTGACTGGGAAGGCAGACGTGGTATCAAACGCTCGCAAGCGTTTCGTCGTAGTACCTCACAGACGGGTTCTAAGCATGATAACAACACGTCCGTCCCACCGAACATACCACTTATGCACACGGACAGCATTCGCGAAGCACTAAACAAACCCCTCCCACAAGGGCCTCCACCGGAAAAACCCCCACGAACATGGGCGCGGGAAGTAGTTGATGCGCGTCTCGCTATTAACTCAGAGAGATTGACCGATTCCCAACACTACGAGGATGTGAATATGCTGATCGAAGTGGCATTTCAGGAACCTGAAAAAGGACAACATGATTCATCATCACGGGAACAAATTTCAATGAAGCAACCCGTCAGTGAGGAACATCGCAAGCGTCTCCGTCGGTTGTCACGATGTGCCGAGCTGAATCACTACACGCAACAGTATGGTACTATCCGGGTGTACGATACGGTTGGGAAAGAAAGCACTCCACCTGCAGGCGATAAAATAACAACCGATACCAAAGGATTGATCGAGCATTACAATAAGCTGAGTAAAGTGGTAGGTGGAGATGCACCTGCAACTGCACAATCTTTGTACGAATACTGCATTGTTGTTGGGTATGATATGATGCAAAACAAGCCTTATGTGAAGAGCAAATATCCACGGCACAAGCAGCCCCATAAGATGATAGAGGTCTTCGTGTACCCCGATAACGGTGCCTTGGTGAGAAACCGCAACCAAGAATACTGCATCATACTGACGGATTATCCGTTGCGCTTGTTCGGTTTCTGTAGACGCGTACTCCCAGAATCATCAGAATTCTGCATTCCTTTGACCTACTGCCTAGTAACGAAGTACAACGAGCCTAAGGTATTTTTTAAACTGTTGGAATGCATAGAAAGTCAGCACGGCAACGGCCGAGTACCAGATTTGCTGATGGAGCTGTTTTATGAACAGAAGCTACCACTGGCAGGTGAACGGTTGATTCTGACGCTACCGGTTAGCTTCGAGAGTCGACCACAGTTGCGCCAGGAAGTATCACTGCCGAAGACCATGACAATAAACCGTCCCAAAGATTTACGCTTAGAAAAAACAGAACTATATGATATTTTCAAGTGCCTCGGATCGGATGGATTGATCCACGTGTTCGAAAATTTACTACTCGAAAAGATGGTGATATTATGCAGCGAACACCTTTCGTTGCTGACGTCCTGCATGCAAGGGCTACTGTTAATACTCTATCCATTCCAATGGCAGCATATATTGGTGACGGTTATTCCGGAACACCTGCAACAAATGCTAGAAGCGCCTGTACCGATGCTTGCCGGTACGTTGCAGCCCGTTCCGGAAGAACTGTGGGCAAGCGGGAATGTGTGCTACGTAAATTTAGACAAACGAATTGTCCGGCCAGCACGAAAGGAGCAGCTTTCTATACTTCCAGGCGAACTAAAGAAACCACTGCGCGTGTCCCTGGAGCTGGTAAAAACTTTCGAAGACTCGAAGGGACTTGCTAGCGTCTTGATAGGAGGTGCGTTTGTTCGCTTTTTTGTAGAACTATTCTCAAATCTCAACTCTCATTCATACGAGGTAAGTGAAGAGCATGTTGTGAAGAGTATTTTGTGTGGTGATGCAAATATTTGTTTCAATTTCGTTTCAGAAATCGTCCTTTTTGGAACAGTTTGAGAATCCTGAGACGAGATTGTTCCTCGACTGCTTTCTGGAGACTGTGATGTTCGCTGATTTTCTGGAAAACTGGCATTCCTCAAAATATGCCGCAAAATCATCGGACACTGTGAACAGCTTTGATTATACGCTTTTTAATTCTAAAATTGCTGAAAAATCGCAAACCAAGTACTGGCACTCAGCTACATTCGATGAAGTGGTAGCTAATTCTAAGCATATTGAACGTAAAGGAAAAACTTTCATGTCCAAAATGAAAGGATTGATTAAAAAATCTTAGGTTGTGTTTTCTTGAAAAAAAAAAATCAAAGTTTGTGAAGAGACGCCATAATTCACAGAAAAACTAATTGGTTAGTGAAATTGCAGTGTTCAACGCTCTGGCAAGCCATAGAGAGCAATTTTATTTTATTTTTTTTAAATAAATACTTGCGATTGTTAAGTCCGTGCAGGTCAGCTAAATTATGATAACACTAACATTAAAAAAAATGTGGGGTATGTATTCACTTAAGTCAGTAAAAAGTTCAATAAAATGACAGTAACTAAAATATAATATTCATGTAAGTAAAACACCACTGATGACATTCTACAATAATCGCCAATTATTCGCACGGTAGTTTGAAAATTAATAGTTATCAAAATTCAAATCATGAGTGTCAAACTCTAGCCAGCAATTATTAATGGTTACATTATAAAAAAGGAGACATTGATGATATTGATCATATAATGTCCAGAATGTGGTCTTGTCTATATTCCACCACTATGGTTGTTTCGGAAATTTTAAATGATGTGCTACTAACCATACAACTTTGACAGCTAAATTTACGCTAAGAACCAAAACTAAATTTTTACATCAAACAAAAATGAATAAAATCCTTTCTATCCCCGTTACTAAACTATTTTTAAAAAAATCAAGGTTTGAACTCGATGCGGCTGTAACTGGTATTCTGCATTTTGCTTATCGAATGTGGAATTTACTGCGGCTACAAACATATTCAGGTCTGTACGATTGAGAATTACAACCTAGCTATATGCTTGGTAAAGTTGAAATCTCCACGACATTATAATCGTTGGTAACGCGTTATTTCTTGCTTTGCGTCTTTTCTACGTGATTATTGTCCACATTATGTTAACCATGGACGATATTGTTGTGCAACTGTTTTTTTAGAGACTGTGAGGTTGACTTCGATGCCGATTTTTTGGAACACGAACGTTAGGGTTTTTAGTGCTTATCGTTGGGAGAGAGGTTTGGCCTATCAGTTTTGTGCAGATACATGATAGCGCATGTAAAGTTCATTTGGTAAGCAATAGATAACACTATAGCACTTAAAGTAGATGTTAAATAAATGGTTTCATACGCAAACGCATAATTTTATATAAAATGCATATATTTTCAAAATATAGAAAAATATAAGTAATACAGCGTGATACGAGTGTGGTGTGTATTTGTTTGCTTTCGTGAATTGATTGGTACAAACAAAGTTTTCCTAGAATTACGTGTAAGACAGTACTCATCTGTCTGCATTTCTACCCAATAACTACAGTAAGCATACGAATTGTATTGTATGTGTTATATTCATATTTAT
>JXWZ01005453.1:0-57727 GCA_000956215.1 Anopheles farauti No. 4 | reverse complement strand
TCCTTCTGGATGTTGTAGTCGGACAGAGTGCGTCCGTCCTCCAGCTGCTTGCCGGCGAAGATCAGACGCTGCTGATCTGGCGGGATTCCCTCCTTGTCCTGGATCTTGGCCTTGACGTTCTCGATCGTATCCGACGGCTCGACCTCCAGAGTGATGGTCTTGCCAGTCAGAGTCTTCACGAAGATCTGCATTCTATGGAAAAAGCATAAGAAAATCGAAAGATTGCTATAATAAACGTATAGTAATAAAGCAAACGCTGCAAAAACAGTTTTGATTTAAATAATTATCTAAATAATCAATTACGCTGTTCGTAGTATATACGTAAGTTAAAATTCACGAAACAATTTAAAAATTGATAAATAAATTCAACAACGAAACGTAACAACACAATTTTCTTTGTTCCTGTTTCAATACGGATGCAAGTTGCTTTCGTTCCCTCTTCTTCGTAGCCTACTTTACCGAACAAAGAAAGACTGTTGCCAACGGCTGTAAAAGTTTACAGCTGCGCTGTAGTCGCTTCCTCGTCAGCTGACCGATATCGATTTTCTTTGTTACCAGTTGATAGAGCGTCTTAAACATGGACCAATTTAGGCTAAATAAAATAAATCCCACGTGAATAAGCAAATATTCAATAATTGAATCCCTAGCAAACTCCATCTTGAAACACGAAATGAATCATGCTTCTCGAATAATCGTTGAAAATCGCTGATGCGTTGTTTCCGTAAGCGCCATATTGTATTTGCGTTATAACGAACATACGCAGTCATGGAGGACAAAGACAATTTTCGCTACCCTTGAGCATCAGGGAAGCCATCCCATTCTGATTTGGTTTAATATAAGATAAATACAAAAATAACATATTCTGATCACAATCAACATTTCTAAGCGCAATCGGTTTGGTTTCTCAGCCATCAAATAAATAATTATAATGATTCCAAATGACCTTGTTCTGTTAGAATGCAATGGTGCATTAACTTTCCATAGGCAACAGCATTTTTAGTTAGGCGAGAATGTTATGGAATAAATATAATCGAAAGATTCATACCTTCTTCCTCTTTAATTAGCACTAATATGGTGTAACGATTTTAACACTCTTTATGATGATTCACAGAATATATTTTTCCACTAAGGACGCTTCGGAGTATCACTTTCCACTTCTTTTCTTCTCGCAGGTAAAAGACTGAATAACCAGCAGTGGCAACTCGCACCACGAAGTCAAGCTGTGATCAGGGCTAAGCAACCCACAAGTCGACGATAAATATCTAATGCCGAATTTATTATTATTTTATCAGAAAAAACTGGGTTTCCCGAACACATTTGATTTCAATGTTCCCTTTATTTTTTTTTCTGACTATAACGTATTTTTTATACATGAGCTCACTTTATAACATAGTATGAACTCACTTATGTCTGTCGATACAAAATTAAATTATGTTATTTTCACAAGTTCTACCATCCCTGAATTTTTGAATGGCTTGGCAGATGAATACTGTCACATTTGACATATGTTTGACATATATGGTTTGTCATTCGTATGAAAACAAACAATGGTTGCGATCCGGCAAACAAGGAATCTGCTAAAACAAATCCTTTACAACAACCTTTTGGTAAGTAATGATGTGCAGCAACGTACCTTTCGTCCACAATATACTGGAACGTTAACTTTTCAGTGTCGTTACAGTTCCAATAACACTGAGAGATTTAAGAATTTCATTGCAAAACGCAGAATGGAAGCACGTGCCATCGCCCGGCCAGATCCGGTGGTGATGAAGATTGATAGCCCTGAATTTCACTCCATTTTTACGCAGGAGCTGAACGATTTAATTGCGCTTTTCAAACGATACAACTATGAAATACGTATAGCCGGAGGAGCAGTGAGGTAGGACGATGGAAACGCAAGCAAGCTATACGCGATGCAAAGTAACCGGTTTCAACGTTTCGTTACAGAGATATTTTGATGAAAATTAATCCAAAAGACGTTGATATTGCAACCACAGCTACTCCAACAGAAATGAAAGAAATTTTTACAAAGGAAAATATTCCAATGGTGAACATGAATGGCGAAAAACACGGAACCATCACTCCTAGGATAAATGATAAGGAAAACTTTGAAATAACCACGCTGCGAATCGATGCTGTTACAGATGGTCGTCATGCGGAGGTCATTCACACCACCGACTGGCTGTTGGATGCAAACCGGAGAGATTTAACCATCAATTCGATGTTTCTTGGTACGTTTCACTACTTACATTTAGAGCACATGTAACTAACATTGTAATTTATTATTGGCAGGATTCGATGGCACATTGTACGATTACTTTTATGGTTACGAAGATCTCGAAAAACGACGAGTTGCATTCGTTGGAGATCCTGATTTGCGTATTAAAGAGGATTATCTACGCATTTTACGCTATTTCCGGTTTTATGGCCGAATCTCCGAAGAACCATATCGCCACGATGAGGAAACATTGCGCATCATAACGAAAAATGCGACTGGGCTAGCGAAAATCAGTGGTGAACGGATTTGGCAGGAGTGGAAGAAGATTTTGTGTGGTAATTATGGTATCGAGCTTACCAAAACGATGATTAGTTGTCAGCTGGCACCTTTCATGGCCCTGCCGGATCCACCGAACGTTGAAGAGTTTTTGAAAGTATCGAAAACTGTTCAGGCAATTGACAAAAAGTTTCAACCTATTACTGTTTTGTCGGCGCTACTGAACACTCCCGAAGATGCTGTGAATTTAAACATGCGCTTAAAGTTTACCGTCTACGACAGAGAGTTGTGTTATTTTATTACACAAAACCGCGAAGAAACAGCAACGATTGATGAAATATTGTGAGTAGGTCGTGATTTGGTTGCTAACTTCATGTTTTAACGATTTTCTTTTCTTCTTCTTTTGATCAGGCCTTTTCAGCAACTCTGTCTGCAAACAATTAGCAGTGTAAAGCTAAAGAAAGAGTATGTTCTCGAACTTCTAAAGTATCACGGAAAGCGGGAACTTTTCCGAGAGTTGAACGAATGGCCCATTCCTCAGTTCCCCATCAAGGGCAATGTGCTTATAGCGAACGGTGCACCAAAAGGGCCCAAGCTTGGGTTGGTTATGGATAGGCTGAAAATCATCTGGTCGAACAATCAGTACAACATGACGCAGGAACAATTGCTGGAACATTTACCGGTCGTGTTGGAGGAGGTGAATACGAAAAAGAAGTAACAGGAAAACTATCGCCGCAGATGGTGAGATACGTTTGATTGAAATTTCGTGAGTATTTACTGATTATGTAATTAAAATACAATCGGAAACTGTATGAACTGAACAATGTTATATTAAAATCAATTAGAAAATATTGATAATTTTGCAGTATAAAAGAAAGAAATCGTAAGTATAGGCAAGTATGTGATATTATTTTTAGTCTTTACGTGATAGTATTCCTTTTTTTCAAGTTTTATAACTCACACTCCCTTGATAAAAATTTATTCTTAACGGTTTTTCAGAATTTGAATGGAACATATTTTTTGGTGCTACCTTATCTGGTATTCTTAAATGGGATTCTTAAATCTGGATTATTCTTAAATTTATATTCTAGTTCCGAATGGTTTTGTTTTTACTCCTAAATTGGGTCCAGGATCTATCGTTAAAAAAAAAACAAACAATAATCTAAAGTGTATCAGATGGTTCACGCGGTTGTTTACCATTAATCATTGTGATGAAGATTGTAAGCTCATTTCCAAATGCAACACATGCAGCATTTAAACGATTCACGCTTCCCCATTGCGAAGGCGTGAAAGTTTTCGATCAAAATGAATTTTAGCCACCGGTAAAACTTATCCCCGGATCCCATCACTGGAACCGACTGTGTTTGTTGAGCTGCAGCCAAGCTGTACTTTATAAATGTTGATTTAGTACCTCAACAGCGAACAAAGAACGTCGATTATCCTCTCGATTCGGTATGCCCTTTCAGCTGGAGCGAATGCTGCATCCCGATAACCCACTTTTAAGCGTCCCGGTGCTGGTAAACGGTGGAAAAACGTTGTACCCAATCATGCTTACAGTGGAAAGGACATATCGTGACACGTGGCAAACGCCAGTGTGGCTACATTGCATCTCGAATCAAATTTGTGCCAACTCATTCATTGCAGGATAGAAAAGCATCATTATTCATCCGGTTAAGTACGACGCCGTGAAAAGGTGGTCAATGGTTTAACGGCATCTAGAAAAAAAAAAAATACCACGCCACCAGGTGTGTATCAGAACCCCAACAAAATGAACAGGGCATTGGTCATCGATTCGAGAGGATCTATTTGCTCTGTTCGAATGAAAAAATGATCCCTATGAAAAATATATATGTCACCGCAAACCGGACATGCACAAAACAGATGAAAGGGTTCTTTTGGTGATTCTAGATGTACAGATGTTGATCGCGAAAGTATCTTTAGTCACATATGGGTCGTTTGTGTTTGTATTTATTTAATACGAATTTCGGATACATCATCCAGGTGCAACATGATCGCCCGCAATCCGTATCGATCGAGTAATATACATGGATCACCCGAATGCCAATGCGCGTGTTTGTGTTTCCATTTGCAATACTGTTTTGTCACCAGTTCCGATCCGTACCTTTTCCTTGCACATCTTGCACATCCATCCTGCATGGTGGAATTCGATCCGTCTGACAACAAAAGCGCGTCCTGTGCACCTTTGTTCAGGTAGCAGAAGATGTGCACAGTACGGGAACATGTTGATCGGGCATTTATTCGGCACATGTGAGTGATTCTCGCACATTTTAGTTTCGTAGCGAGCGTACGTAAAGGAGAAGACCACACGAATGCCCTATCTGAATTCTATACGCTATGGAGAAATAATTGTACAACTCCACGAAACACCTTTCCGGTTTTGTTTTTCGAATTTGCCCCTCTCGTAGATGGTTTTAGGATCATTGGGTTGTCTGCTGGTATTTCTATGATGGTAGCAGAGCGCAAAACCGGATCGGGGATCGTGCAGCTGTCCGTCGGTTCAAAACGACTCCCGATCCTAGGTGAGTTCATTGACACCCCGTCGTCGATCATCTGCACGGATAAGGTTACCTGAGGATCCTAGGCTTGACTTTAAGCTCTTCCTCGCCTAATGAGGTGCTGTTTGATAAGTATCAGTTACTTTTCAGAGCTGTAGAAATCAAAAACAAGGCCCATTGAGTCTCAATGTAGATACAAAATAGAAAACTATCGCGAAGCAAGATATACATTTTAGTTATTTATAAAACCATAGTTCATACATGCGTAGAACGAAACAGCTGTTTCTGTGTGTCTATATTGACTATCTTCGTGTATTCTATTCATATGTGCCAATTTTGCTCACCAGAAAATTATGAAACATGAGACTATGATGCACTTCCATCGAATGCATGCTCTACAAAGAGCTTCTTGAGGACGGATACTGCGCGCCTCTATCCTGAAGGAAGGAAGCCCTAGTGGTGATTTCGAATGAAAAGTATCCAGCGAACATTCCAAAGCACAACACCTTGCCACCCAAACTCAATAACCTGTCACCAAGCGGTTGATGATATCTGTTTACGTCTTACGAGGAACACGAGTTTCGCTGCAAGAAACCAAACTAGACGCCGTCCATGGCGTCCTTCTTGATAGAACCGTCGTGGCACCCTCTGGCGGCACCAAAACCGACGCTATGTTCACACTCTCCCCTGAGCGGAAGGTAGACTTAATCACGGAGGGATCGTTTTACATAAGGCGATCATAACCCTCGGCGTAGTCATGCGCACGGTCGGAAATCCTTCCCGGGTGAAGGGTGCCGGGTGTTTGTGGTTGTGCAATCGATCGATTTCCCCTCTTCCGTCAAAATTTATAAGCATACAAATGCACACAAACACACGAACATGAAAAGTGTACATGTAGCGAAAACGGAACAGGGCGACCGTAGAGGCAAGCCGTAAACATAAATGGGCTAATGGCACGCGACCACATTTGTAAAGCAAAATATAATTTCGTTAGAAAAGAGTAAAGAAACCCACTGTCGGCAGTCTGCAGAACAATTCTCGACACGCGTCTATGTGCAGCCAGATGCGTTAAAAGAGTAAGGCACGGTTGTGGTAAGGATTTTGGGCGAGTGTTGGTTAATGGTTGCATAATGCATTCTAATTAATACAAGCGGTAAGCCCAACAGTACAGACCGGAGGAAGTTAGGAAAAATCCAAAGTACTGACACGAGCCTTCTGAGGTTTTCGTTAAGGTTCGTTGCTTTTGCATGACGAAATCTTTCCATAAAGAACATTCGCTTATTAGAAAGTAAATTTCAATTGTAAATAATGTAGCAAAAGCTTGGAAAATATATTGTAAAATACAACAAAAATATAAAATTATTCATTTGACAAATTGGCTATACACTCACCATTACTGAAAAGAAGCTTTGATCAACACCCTTATGCCTAGGAATCCTAGGCAAGATACTCCACCCTATTCGCTTTGAACAGCACACATTCCAACGTACTACATGGGGCAGTCATTTTTAAATTGTACTGTCTCGAATACTCCCTAAGCACATCTGTCTGTGCGCCACATCGCTTCTTTCGTCGAAATGTTGTCGCTCCTCAATTTCCCTCACATTTGCACAAATCCAAGCAACCTTCCTAAATGAAATCCAACTTCCTGAACCTGCTTCCTGTAGCAATCGGATCAAAGTTTGCCATTTCGTTTGTATGGTGTTTGCTTGGATAAAGAATAACTCGAGCTGGAATCACCCAAGGGTGAACAAGACAGGGAAGAAAAGACACACTAAAAACGTCGTCCATAGTCTCGGTACAAGAAAAAGGGAAACCTCAAAGGAAGTACACCCTCTGAAGGAAACAAATCGAGATAGAAGATAGACGCCGTTTCGGTCGCACCATCGGCGAGTCCTTTTTCTTGCACGGCATAAGAAAAGGGGAAGTAAAGTTCTTTGCACCTTACGGTACTGCTTGCGGTCGGGCGAGCCAGACTGCCATTCTCCGTATCCCTTCGCTCTCGTCCTTCGCTCTCGTCCTTCGCTCTCGTCCTTCGCCCATTATATGCACTCCCGACCAGTGCTGGTTGGTGTATGTGTATGTGTGTTTAGAGAACATGTAAGGAAAAACATATTCTGAAGACGGGAACGAAGGAACAAGTGGACCTTTGTTGTTGATTTTATGATAACCTTGACATAGACGGCTAAAGGAATCTAAGGGTAGACGAAGGTTTGAGTTTGTTTTGACTTCCGCGCATCCTTCGCGGGTAAGCGATTTGGGGAGAGCGATTTGATTGAGCAGGTCGTGCTGGCCTGAAGATTAGGGAAGTAAGTGAACGGCCATTAAGAATAAAAACCTATTTCGTAATTATGGATTCGGATAGACGATCCTTGAGAGTAAGAGAAACGAAACAATTAGGAGATGCTTTAGTAATTTAATTTTGTATGTTTCAAGTATCCTTAACGACGTTCATAAAAGAGTGTATAAAAAGCAGTTGTTATATCTCTAAGCATAATTTTCCAAACAACAGCATTTACAATTCCGTTACCCGAACGCTTCAATCTATTCTGCCCCCACGAATCCCGGCCACCCTCTCGCATTGCACACCGAGCACCGAAGGTACGCAGGGCCAGATTTGCGCCCATCTGTTCAATTTCGTCCGTTGGCGTCGACCAACATAATCAACACCGTGCCAGCCGGTGTTCCTACCGTACTCAACGTTGGAACCCGAATCCCGGTGCAGGCGACGGACGAAGATAGCAATACAAACCAGGTGCTTCGCTCTGCAGCATTCAACATGTCCTCGATGCCTTTGTGTAAGTGCATTTGATTAGTGAGCTTGTGTGTGCGTGCAAGTATTCCCTCTACGTTTGGTTTCAGATATACCACCAGAAACCTTCTAGCTCTAGGGGTGGCCGAATATTGGCACCGTGCACTATCCTCCGTTGAAATATTTCGTATTGGATCGGATTGGATTGGGGTGGGCTGAAGGGATGAGTTTTTTTTTTCTTTCCTCCTTTGTCCAACCCCGGTGTACGAGCTGCTCGCAAAGGGAGTGTAATGTGCACGGTCGTCCGAAAGCTTACACCGGCGGCTTTTGGTGATGCTTAGTCTGTTTGAGGCGGTAGGGCTTTAGACCGAACCAATCGCACCTAGTGCGAGACAGCGTTACAGTGTGTTGCTTTGATGGAAGACAAATACTGAATTTTATTTAAGCAGTAGGTTTATTTATTTAAATACATTACTTCAATTAAATAATTGAAGCTCAGTACGAGTTTAGTTGAATATTTTCAAAGTTAATAAAATGGAGGGAACATGAAAAAATTTTTGTAATCCTTATTGTTTAATATCATTAAACGTTTTTTTGAAAAAAATATGGCCAAAATATTACTAAATCGCGAATATTTTTCCAACTCTATGGTAATGCGCCGCACTGTAGTTTCGAACAATACCGCACAGTTTCGTTCGATTTCCATCCCCTATGTTAAGATTTTGTTGCAAGCACTATAAAATACCGAAGGGGAACGACCATCCGGCCTTTCTCGCAGAGAAGCCAAGCTCAAAAAAGTCGTCCTGTACTGCCTATCGGCAGCAAACCAAACGATTGCTGGGTTCGAATATGTGTGCATTTAACTACAACCTTCCAACACGCTGTAGGACACGCGCTCCAGGCCACTCGCCACTCAACAACGTTGATGACGGGCGTTTTTCGGCCGGCTGCAACGTCGTCGTGCAAAACTTCAAACGGACATTCCAAGCGCACCCCGAACGAACCACCAAGCAGGAAGGGGTACGTGCGTTAGTCGCGCTCCGTAGCAGATATAAAATGGACCATTTGAACGCAAACCGACGGTCCCCGGGTCGATGTTTGAAGATGTTCATATTGAAAGTGAAAAGACGGTGACGGTACGTCCTTTTCAGGAGTGGGTGACGCTTTCGTGAAGGCGAAATCAACCGTTTATGTGGTTGACGGATGGGTTGGGTGGCACACTGTGTAGCGTTATGTGATGAGGCACCATCCTCCACACACATAGAGAGTCCCTTTGGAAACGATATACTGCTAGGAATCGTTTAGGGAGCGAAAAAAAACTCTTTAATGGCGTTTGGAAATGAAAAGGACATCACATTTCCGTTCCTTTTGTTAAGAACCGCGGTGTGTCGTATGCGTTCGAGTGCATATGCTGGTCGTGTTTGTCCCTGAAAAGATTGCTGGGTCTGCTACCGGTGTACCGAACGACATTAACTCTGGCAACGGGAAAGTGAAAGGGAAATTCAATTGTCAACCTTTTTCATTACCATCCCGGTAATTACATTAAAATGGTCCCAGTTGGCCCTAACAAGGGTGCCTGCGCTTTCGGCAAGAAGCCGATAGAATATACGTCTTACGAGTGGACAGGAGGTTTAATTGCAAATTGTCCATGAATCTGACGGCGATAAATATGATGATGATGGAGAAGGTTAATGGTTGAAGTTATTAATTGATGAAATATAATTAATTTGCATTATAAACAAACATTTGTATAAACATCTTCTGCGGTTTTCATACATATACACAGTTGTTTCACTCACCGAAAAGATCCAGTTACTATCTCTTTATAATAATTCCACTAAACACTTTCTTGTCTACCGTGATATACAACCGGACGGGACTATAAATTCCCTAATCAATTGTGACTGTTTCTCACCAGCAGGGGAAGCAAATATCTTCACCACGGGGTTGCAAGTAATGTGCCTCGTGCCTCGAGCCAAATTTGCACTCCGGCCGGTGCCAAAAGGAAAATCGACAACACTCACTAGCTATTGCACCATCACAAAGCATTATCCAGTTACCAAACATTTCCCAGCACGGGAGGGCAAAAAAATGGAAATGATCGTAAAAATTCCAACCCTCGGTTCGTTCGGTGGGCTGGAAAAATTGTACTTCTGTAGGAGCACACTAAAATCAAACAGGACGAAGACGAACACAACAATAATGGATCCCATGCCGTTCTCTATGGGAACGCATTAATAGTTTTTCATCCGTGTACGTGTGCTTGATTCAATTTAATTAGATTCCTTCCTACAACCGGGAGCGAAAAAAAAACTCCATCCCAAACAGGACACTTTTTCCACAATTGCCGTCGATTTCATCGGCAAACGGATATACGCTTCGCTGCACTTTCCACCCAAAACGCCCGGCTCGGGGTAGCTGCAAAAGGGTAGATATCCCGGCCAGTGATTGCCTCGAACGCATCTCCCGGGGCAACCAAACACCGAGTGGAAGTGACCCGAAGGTGGTACGAGCTCGAAATTCACCCCACCTTTACAGTAACGGTTTTGATGGACTTCCGGCACACAATTCTAGTAACGCACCAAACAAAGTAATTATCCTGCGAGGACCGTCTAGGCCAGTGGTTGGCAAAGTTGGAAGCGTCACGAACCAAATATCGTTATTTTATTTTGAATTTACCATTTTTACATTGCGATAAAAGTTATAAGTAGACTCACGCATGTCAGTAAAGTCTTTCCATTCTTGAATAGTTCATCTTGAAGTAAACTTTATTTTCTGCTATTTTAGTTTTAGTCCATTTGAGATCGAAGACTTCTGCGCGATTAAATCATTTTTTCTATTATTATTTAAATCGTCAAACGTCTCCATGCTAGCTTTGTTACTTCCATCTATTCTAGATGCTTTTCTGTAGTATTAAAGGAGCGTTTCAGGCTAATGCCATCCAACTGGCGAAAGGATAATGCGGACAAAAATATCCCGACCTGCAGAAACCCGTGCCATATTGCACATCCTCGAAAGGATTGTTGTCCTTCCAGACACTACCGTCGACCGTTCCAGGTGATACGGCAGAAAAAGTGAATCGGTCGCGAAATCGGATCCGTTCATGGACACCACCGTCGAAAGCTCTGCCACTCCTCTCGACCTCGCAGAGACCTTCGGTCCGAGGTCGATCGGGAATTGTGGCAGCTGCGGCGTACGTACTGCTCACGGCTGCTTGCCCGCTTCCAACGGCTATAACGCTGTAATTTACGATCGTAACCGTCTCTCCCCCTTTTCTCCAACCATTTTCTATTTCAGCCCTATCAAGGATGCACTCTATTGTGTGTTCCAGACGTACCGGGTGCGAGCATCGGATACTGCACCTAAAAATCCTGCCCACCCTGTCCTGTGTGCGTATGCATGTCGATACCAGCAGCACCCGCCATCGGATTCGCATAACGATGGATGGATGATAGGATTTTAAATGCTCCGCTCTGCGCAGGCAACGGCGCACTTACACAAACGCACCACAAGCCGGCTGCAAAAGTGGGTGAAAATAGCAGTGCAGTTTGCGAACGAACACAGGACGTGCAGCACACGGGCAGCACATCCCTTACGATACATGCACACGCACCATCGTCCCGGGGACGTGTGCCACGCTGCTTCCCGGGAGATAAATTATCTATTTTATTTTTATTGATTTCCAATCCGGGGGTACCTTTTTCCTCTGTTCAGCTTACCCGGCACGCTTCTGGCACGGCTCAGATTGACATTTGGTGAATTGCAAGGCCTGCTTCGCTTTGTGTGTGAGGTTTAGGTTAGCAGCTCGATTGATCGAACATCGTTCGATTCCTTTTCAGGTTCAAGGGAGATTAGGCAAACGGTTGATTTCCTTTCTTGGGAACCGTAGAATGTCGAGGCAAGGAAGAACGACAACTCGAACCATGTGGAAGGCGCTGACGAGATTGGGATCGTCTTGAAGTGTGCCGGGGTTATATTGATGCACCCGAATGCCGATACAAAACCACAGATGACGGCACAGTTGGAAAGTGTGTGTTAGGCAATCACTTTAATTACGTGCAAGAGCACTCGAATCGTACAATAAAATAATATTTTTTCTGGATGTGTTATATAGCAGAACGCTACACAATACATGCTGTTCTATCCAGCTTGCTATCTAGCTTTTCAATCTGATACGCTAATAAATTCCTCCAGGAGCACACATAATTACACGCTTAAACCACTATTCAACCGGTCGTGAGCGGCAGACAAATTCTCCACTGTAACCGGTGGGTTCTAATTATTTCGCCAAATTCATCAGCAGAATGGCTAACGTGGTCTATCGGTCATTAAATAACACCGCTTCCAGCATTGCCCAGTCATGGTTGATTGTGGCAGACGACGATGGCAAAAAAGTTCAGCTCTCAAGTCACGCCATTCATGCGCACCAGTGCCACGTCGACGACACCTGTGTGTAAGAATTCCGACCCTATTCCTGCCCGCAAAATAGTGACACTGTCGCCACACGCAATCCTAGACCGTATTATCCCGACAGCCGACGCTAGTTTAGGCATACCTTTAAACTGCGAAATGGCCACTCTGCGGTCTCCCGCGGGAGACCACTTTAACGGAGCGGGTGAAGTTCTCCGTATCGAACACCCTACACCTTAGTGGGTTTCAGTTTAATGTATTAATCATATCCGCATCCATCCCCCTGCCGCCAGTATTTTTAGATTGATGATTCATAGGGCGTCTTTCGACCGGTTTTCTGTGCTCTTTTACACATTGCCGTTGCATGAAAATTCATCGGCATGTAATGTAATTGAATAACCGAAGAGCATTTGCGGAGATGTCGAATATTGTCTTTTCGATATTCAAATGTTGCTTCCTTCCATTTCAAAAACAAGATCCTTCCCGGTAGTAGCGTGTCATCTGTTGGCCAGACTACGAAGGTTTGAGTTTTAAGCGACAAAGACGCCCGGCCAGGAGCACCACACTTGTCTGGTTTACTGGAATGCTACAACGTGATGGTGCATAAATTTCGTTGTCAATCAAACTAATGAAACCAAATCCAAAGCAGCCACAGACAAGAAGGATGTCTTTTCTGGACTATGTGTGATTGATCGATCTGTGACAAGTTATTTTCATTTCTTGATTAAGTTTTAGTTTTTTGTTCATTATTCTTAAAAAGGAAGAAAGTGCAATTCGCTATTTTAATTAAGTGACGAGAAAAGAATAAGACAATCATGAATTTGGAAAACAATAAAAATGAACGATTAGGAAGAAATTGATTGTAGAGGTCATAGCTGAAATTTAAATCATGTTTTAATCTAGAAAAATATACATGTGTCTGACATGGAAATATAATTTCTTATTGTGAATTTTTTTCGATTAGTAAATTTTTGCTATTTCAGTTGGTCCTTGCAAACAGAAACATCAGATGCAGTGCAATAATTTATTTGTTTACAAACTCTAAACAAAACACCAAACAAAAGGGCCGCTTTCGACGCGCGATGACGCAAATGTACGGCGAACGATTGCATTCGAAACCCATTCCCCAATTAGTGACCGTGAGGTGAGCGGAATGTAATGAAAAGAAGGTCCGAAAGAAATTAATCGAGTGAAACAGACTTTCCCCATTTTGTGGCGCCCTGCTCCGTGGTAACACTTTAGTGGCAGCAAAACAAAGCGACAACACGGCAACACACACAACAATTCTACACCACCGTAAGAGGGAATGAAGTGAACCGCACGAAAAAAGAGTTGAGTCCCTATTTTATTTTGAGACCTCTTCTAGCTATAAGGTCCACCCGGCTGGTTGATAAGTTTCGCTTGAGCGTGGTGCGTTACTGTGAGGGTGTCGTATGACCGAGCCGGTGCCGTATGGGTCCGAGGGTTGTTATCATTCGGTATCGACGTTCCGTGTAACACACCTGCCCCATGTGCCAATTTTACTTCGGTATACCTTTAATGAATTCGACGAACTCCACCCTCTGTTGGAAAAATACTTTCATAATGTTTCATGTGCCCTCGTTTTTGCACTTGCTTAGCTATTTGCTAACCTTCGGGACTCTAAAAACCACAATATGCGGCTCCAGCTGTATCTTATTAAAATTGGTGTAAATTTCATCTGGAAAGGGACGTGTGCGTCAAAAGGGATTTAAAAGCGGAAGTAAATTGTCGCAGAAATTAACGTGCACATTGCGTGAGTTGGCACGGTATTTAATAATGGACCTGTGAAAACAGTGTGTAGCGACACCTTTTTAGTATAAATTTAAACAAACAGCATAGATCATATTTCATATTATACGAAAGGGAATTAATTTGAACGTCGTTCAAATCAATAATTGTCTATTATTTTTATATTGACGGGATACTGAAAGTTCTTTGTACGACTGTATAAATCCAGGCAAGTATAGTTTCGTTGGCCATTTTTTCAATGCTAAAAAGTTACATTGCGTGAGACACATGGTTCGCGATTCAGTCAAAAACTGTCAGACCATAATTATTTCAAACATGATCAAAGTGAGCACTGGTAAGGAAAAAATCTACATCGAAGCACACGCGAACCAGATTTTCCTTCAATAAATGGACGAAAGGTTTTCTGAACTTAATTGCTGCGTCCGAAACGAAACGGAACGAACTGGAGAAAAAATGTAGATTGTAACGAATTCAGGATTTAAAGCTCGGCAGGGGTGGTTTTATAATTCTCATCCCCTATTTTAGAATTTTTATTTGCAATCATCGCCCGTTTGGCAGGACCTTGCTGCACCACTACTATTAACACTGCAACGCTACGTCCCCTCGCACCACTGCACGATCGCTCATCGAACAGTTGTGTGTAGTGATTTTGATCACAACTGGAAATGTAACGCGTAGGGTACCCTTTTCCACCCTGCATGAAGGAAAAAGAAGTGCTCTAGAGTTTGGCTGTTGCTAATGGAATTTTTTACCGCCACCTTCATCACCGCCGCTACCTTCACAACCTTTTATCATAGTGATTGTTTGGAGGATGTTCGCCGCCGGCACGACCATTTCACAGGGAAAAATGGTGGAATAATTGTTCACCCCTCCTGGGTCGGTCTACGTTGCGTACGCGGTGTATGCAAAGGAACTAAAAATTTCTGCTCCCTCGCGATGCGGGAGAAAAGAATTGAGGTTTTTGTCCTTCCATGGTATTCCTATGCGCGTGTTGGTTGTTACTTCATTGTTTGCGTTGTCCCAGCGTACCACACGGTGGGTGCAACTGTATGTCGCGTAGGGGATGATGCTGATGGATAGTACGGTGAACGTGACATTACACACGGCAGAACGCTCACTCGGGTGCAGTAGTGCAATCGTAGTGTGGCGCCGGTGTCGGGTGGAACGGTAAAGAAACGGGGCAAAATAAATACCACTACGATTATTTCCTCTTCACCGCGACGACAATGGCGGACGGATTTTTCTCGGTTGCGAGAGAGGTACGGAAAAATGTACGAACCCACCCCGAAAAAGCAGAGATCGACCACCCTGGGAAAACGGGAATGATGTCGCTCCACTGTGTCAGTTTGTTGTTGCTCGCCCTAACACGCTTACGCCGATCCTTGCCTTGGCAACGATGGGGGGAGCAACGTTGTGTGGGAAGATTGTTTGTGGTTACCACTGGTTACACCTTGGGAGGATGACATGGAAGATTTTGATGAATGTTTAAAAATGCCATTCTGAAAAATCTGCCGGCAAGAGAGTATAGTGAAATTTAAAAAGCGATTTATTTTATTGAAATGCCTGAGTTGTGTTGGTTGTTGGTTTGTACACCCTTGTTAAAGTGCTGTGAGTAGGATATCGATGTGTGTGATATATTTATTGCAATCATTGTACGACCAAGCTGTTATTTTTTGTGCATAAACCGTTTTGTTAAGACGTATTCTGATTCGTCTAGACTAGACTGAACCTAAATTTGCTTTAGCCTATATAACATTTCCTTATCCCGAATTTGTTTGGCGATCTGGTTTTGTGAGCATCTGCACCGCTACTGCTGTAGCATAATTATTCATTCTATTCGTTTTATTTTTTCCTCTATTTAACATTAAATACAGAATTTGAAAGTAAATTAGTCACATCCGAACCATTCCCAGACTTTCCTATTGTTTTGCATTGATATGATTTATAACCACATCATTCATTCCTAACCATCACTCAATGTATTCTTGCTGAACAAATCCCTCTACACACCACCTCACCGCCGGAGAGTGTTTGTGATGGTGATGAGTTCGTTATAATGCGCAACGCACATCATTGCAACGCCACTGTTCGACAAGTTCTGCACCATCACCATCAACACCCTTAGCATAGCACTGAAAAAGAGGCCGCCTACAGGAGGGTGTAGTGCACACCGTTAAGGAAGCACCACGACCGAATGAAAACTCAAATTTATCTTTCTGTCACCCCTTCAAACTTGTTATTTATTATTATTTTTTTTTTGTTGGTACTGTTCGCACAGTTCCTCAAGCGGAAGTGTTTCCCCTTTTAGTACTGTTTTTCTGCTAATTTCCCAGTGACCTTCAAACGGAAAGCGCATCCTCCTGGCGAACGCCTACGAAAGCGGTGGCATTTGTCGATTTGGAAGGTACGTATCACTGGAAACGGGGAAACGTTTCCTGTATCGAATTGGGTTTTATATTCTGGAGGGAGAAATCGAAATCGATAGTGCTGCGTCCAGGTTGCCGGATGTCGTGTCCGTTGAAAGATGGCCCATATTTGCACCCATCACGACCAACGCATCAGTTGCGTTGTGTAGTGATGAAATTTTCACTTGCGTGGGAACGATCGCGTGAGAAATTGTTATTTATTAACCGAAATCTCTACTGCTGTGAGATGAAGCACGTAGACCGTTCATTATTGGTTGATTGTATTCTATCGTGAATTTAAACACAGAATTCTGAAACGTATAACAAACCATGGCTTCATATCTTATTCGCTTAACCGAGTCTGAATCCGAGTCTTTATTCTACGAAATGAACGATTTTCTACTGATCACGTGTTGTGCGAAAATTAATTTAGCAAAAATTTCAATAACCTCCCATAAACCACACATGGAATGAGATACGGAAGAGTAAATCTATTGAATCATCATTTGTTTTGGACGTGCGAGGTAAGCAGCGCACTAAATTAATCATACTGTTGTGTTCAGTTTGGTTTATTCACCAAGTTTTGGGCCAGCAAAAGGGTCAGCTTCTGATTTCTGATTGCCAGTGTAATACATCATCATCAACTCACCATCCTCAGCTCGCACGCAACACTACCACTGGCAGAATCCGCCACCAACCTTATCCTGCAGGCAATCCCTGCCAGGCATCGAACACCCCATTGGTAAGACAGCGTTCCGAATCGGCGTTCTCTTTCGCTCGTATGGTGATCGATACGCGGGGCAAAACCACTGAAGCAGATGGTCAAACGAGACCCGAACCAACGGGACGTAATTTGCAAGACAACAGTGACGGAAAAAAGATGTACGAAAAAACGTACTTACTGGTTTATTTCTGAGCACAATGCACGTTAACTAGCTTTCCGTGAGGCTTTTAAAAATGGTGGTGGACATTATGAGAGAGGAAATGAGAGCACACGGCTGCGGGGTGTTCCTTCTTCTGCTGCAAATAACCGTCATTGTATCTACCTATACATTCGCGTTTAGATCTGTTCGTCGCCTACTGAGCTCCGCGTTGCAGTCCTTTGATCTCTTTCTCTTTGTGCTTTCCTTTTTTTTTTGTTGGATACTGTTAAAAAATCGCAAATGTCAACATCGACAGATAGAACTGGAGGCGATATTGGGTTGCGTCATATTTTCGATCTAAACAAAATAATAATCCGCGTACAACCGAATGAATCAACGTTCTGTTTACGTGCACTGTTATTTTTATGCCAACCGGCCGTAGATAAACAACGCCGTACCGCCTGCTGCAAAACGCATCATCCGAACGGTGGTCGTTGTTTTCGTACGCGGCCCCTTTTGTTGATACGGGAACCGAACTGGAATTATTTGAGCGCAGTAAATTATCATGGAAATTAAAATGCCATGAAGCAATCCTTCCGGGAGCGAAGTGAAGGAAGATTTCAACGAAACAGAAGGCGGGAAGATTGTAATTAAAAACCTCAGCAACAGATTATCTTGTCTCGTTTGGGGACGCTTTTTTGTTCAACCAAATCCAAACCCGATAGCATCGGACACTTAGATCCACTGGATCTGATCAGATATCGAAGGACGAGCGAGATATTCACAGCGGGATATGCACAAAATTCAAATCACCCTTTTGTTTGCCAAATGAGGGCTGCAAAACCGAGTGCTCGAGGTGCACTAGCAGCTAGCAGTGGGGTTGCACGCAGTGAGACTCTCCCGCGGGACACCTTTGATCGTCCTCATGCTGCAGGATAGTCTTACCGATTATGGGACGCATCTTTTATCAGCAGCATTTACAAGTAAGCATGATTTATTTGCATCCGGCAAAGATGTTAGGGATTGAAATTTATCATTTTCATACAATTCGGAAGATAGCTTAAACATGTTGCTTCCAGTCAGCCAGCCTGTAGCTTAAAACAATTCTATTGAACGCAAACCGATCTCTACGTTAACCCCTCCCGATTTCATGGAATAACTTCATTTGGTGCTTTAAACGCTTCCCAAACGCAGCAATTCATCTAGGAGGGTATACATTCTTTTTTATTCAACAATATTCTCTCCCACGCTCCGTGCTGCACTCAGGAATGCATTTCCGACAAAAGGGATTCCGCTGAAGGGCTTCCGTGCACAGAGGTTGGAAGCGTTCAGCGTGCTGCTGCTACTGGAAATCGATTATTCCGTTCGTTCCAACCGAAACGGACAGTAGAAATATTTTTCGTGAAAAAAGCTGTCCATCCGTCTGTCCTCGTCGTTTGAAGGTTTCCTTTCTTGTTGCTCGCTGTAATCCTGTCACGAATCCTACATGCGAGGACGGTTGGCTCTCACGAGTGGTCGAGTAATTGTAAACCGTTCAAACATTCTTCGTGTATCGGCGGGTCAGTAAACTTAATCCGTCCGGGAAAGAATTCAACTGGTCATGCCATTGCCCTCGACACAATATCCAAACACATTTATTTGGTATTCCTACGTGAATATATGGGTAAATAGCTTCAGTGGCTAGCTAAAGCGAACTCCGATCTAGTAGGCTATTATTTTATTTTGATATTAAGTCTTTGCGATTGCGTTGGTGTTTCTCTACACACAAACACAAACTCTACCATCGCACCATGTCATAAAAAGCAATCAAACACATAATGGATGCAATGGCCCAGCATAAATCTATGAAAACAACATTTCCGGCTACGTACGGAACCACTTCCAGTTCCGTAATACCTTTTTTTCTTGGCGACAAACCGGCTAGACGCCCGCTACTCACGTATGCAATGCAAGGGGCAAGTTAAATTGTACCTGTACACCGTGCCGCACCGCAAAACGCTGTAATTAAGGCTTCCCTCTAGTGCCGCGCACGACGAGTGGATGGGTGAACTTTCACCCTTTCCCTGGGAAATGGACGGATGACCATTTTATCAATTCCACACAGTTGCCGGGTGCATCGTCCCTTTTGCGGACTTGGGAACCAGGAAGTGTAGCGCTATTCCGCTATTCCATTCCATGTCCGTACCGAACTCCGTATGGTCAAGTTCGCAGCTCCGGTTTCCGGACGATCGGGTTTCCTTTCCTGCTGCCGCTCCTGATTAGACCGACCGTTTGATGGAGCGAACCCTTTCCGGTGGAGGAGCCATGCGAAGGTTGGCACCTAATGTGGTGTACCGGTCACGCAATTCGTTCGTGTACTTTTCGTGTATCCTTTCCGGTGTACGTGATGAGTGCATGATTGCACCGTCCAGTTGATGGTTAAGTTAGGCTCGTGACCTGGTACGAGTGTGTGCCAAACTGGATTTTACTTCTCACTTCCGTACTAAAGCGAACCGACACTGGCGGCTACTATGCCAACAGAACGTCACACAACAAATGCACTTGACCAACAAACACACCACTGCACCAGAACGATGCATCAGCCACGATTTGGCAGTCGCAAAGCATTACGTGAAACAAGTTCAATGTAAATAGCCCGCTGTTTGGCCCGATCGTTCTCTTTGGGACGATAAACTTAATCAATTCAAAGAACTGTCCATTGGATGGTCATTTAGCGGGACAGGAAAATTGTTTTCGTAAACAGTTTACTCGTTATTGCGTACCTATGAAGAATATTATTAAATATTTTATGCCTGGTATGTTTTAATAAATTATCAAAATACTAAAGCGATATTTTGACAACAAATTATCTCAATTAAAATAGTATTAAATGATTCCATCATCCAACTGATCTTCCAACGAGCTAATGAAAACCTGACACTTTTTGGAATTGAAATTCCGTTATCTCTTCTTCAACTCAACGGGTGGCTAGCTCTATTCGGGTCATCATCCTCGCAAACGGACGGAAATCCATTAGACAGGAAGGCAGGCAGGAAAAACAATGCGATGCGATCGTTCAGCTGCAAACGCTGCCCTACGTCCCTTCCAGTGTCGAAGTTATATACGAAACACGTCACGTCCTGCCGGCACGACATGGACACAGTGAGAGAGAGAGAGAGAGAACGCGTGAGAGAGAAAAATATTAAATTACATCAAACAACTCGACCCCGCTATCCCCATGCAGACAGTATCCCTACAGCAATGGGTATGTGAATTCTTTCGATGGACGGAACTATTGGTTCATTTCATTCGTTTCGATTTATCTGTCTTTTATTTGTCCAGTTGAGGCCATCAAAACTGTTCTATACCACATAGGTGGATGCATGCTGTGGCATCCTGGTGCACCTTTTACAGCTCCCCCTACGAGGGGATTCTGGTGCAAGCTGCAGCCCATCAGATAGTGGCCCCTCTCCCGAACGTACTCACAAACGTCCTCGTAAAACGCATCCGGAAAAATTATTAATCGATTATTAAACACCCACTTCCCCGAGCACGGTACATACCGTTCGAAACAGTTCCGTTTTGAAGTGGAGGTTTTGTTTTTTTTTTTCATTATGTGGTCGCTTTTTTAACACCAACGCGATCGCGAGGGGTTGATCGAGAGTTCGCTCCTCTCCGGAACCTGGGATGATGAAAACCGATACGAAGCTCACCTGGTGCGGCAAAGTGGCGTGTAATGTTTGATGAACCACAAAACCCGAACATTTAAATTACTCTCACCTCGACCGGTTTCAGGAGCCAGATAGAGGTAAAGGTGCGAGGATGCGTTCCAAACGAATGGGGTTAGTTGCGCCAGCTGTTAATGTCACGATAGTGTGATACAGTAAGGAATGTTTCTCTCATTTCTAGCGGAGCAGAAGATGAGATACCAAAAACCGAATGAACCATAATTATAATATTAAAAGTTTGTCCCTATAGGTTCGAAATTATAGTACCACAATGGGCATGAACGCGATGACACTATCGGATGATTAAGTCGTGGTTTTGTCTACGAAAGAGCTTGAATAGATGAAAATACGGGTCACAGTAGAGGTTAAAATTCATCTACCTTAACAAAAGTCAGCAAACTTTTCATCCAGATGCGATATTTTTTGCACAACGACAAAATTGATCCCCCGCTAGCAATACGGGCACTCTGTGTGGTACGTTCCTTCGCCGGAATGGCAACAAAATGCCAGCATAATTCAATCCTGTTTTCTTCTCGTTCTGTAGCACCGGAATTAGGCTGCTCGTTTGCATGTGTGCAAGAGGATCGCATGAGAGACAGGAAACAGGATGGCCCAAATTCCGGAACTGATTCGTGAGAGTTTGAGGTTGTCATTATTCGAGCAGTCAACCACTTCCTAACGATTACTGGATGTGAATGAGAACCGGATAGAACGTACATGCTCAAGTACGGATAATGTAAAAAAAAATCTTCGTACAGCATACAATCGAACTAGCCCAAGCAGCCATTTGTGCCATCGTCGGGAGCAAAGAAGGAAATAAATTGTTACCTTGGAGCGTTCCGGTGATATACATGCGGGTTACAAATCCTTTCCTTCTCCAGCTGGACCATCATAAAGTACATTCTCCACGGGACAACTGGTCCAATTGCACACGGATGGGGGGAGGGAGTTCCCGGTTTGGTTGAAATTTGAAACCGATACCATTTGCGCAACGAAGAACTTGTGTCGGTAAAAGTGATACGATCAGATGGCCAAGTAACGTCGATGACGACGAAACGACGAACGATGGAGAAACGCCCTTCGACGAACGTGTTCGTTACGCTGCATGTGGTGATCCAGAATCCATTCCGAAGGACCTAATTATTTTACGCTCTTCCTGTTCTTTGCACCATTTTAACCAGCAGACCTAGGGTGTTAAAGATGAGATCGCTAGCAAAACTAATAGACATTAAAAAAATAACACGCAACAAACCAATAATAACTTAGCCGCGCACTCGATGGTCACTTGAGCTAAGAAACGTTTACAATTCCATTCTGCTCAATTTCTCAATTTATTGCACCCGGGTACCTTCAGGGGTTAGCTCTCCCATGGTCTTGAAACCCTCGAATACGCTTAAAGACCCCTATGTCTAGGGTCCATTTAATGTCTTACGCCTCCCGTTGAGCTACGGTTTTAGTTTCCACGAATTCAATGCGACCCATTTACCGCAGAATTACCGTGTGCAGGGGATGGTGATTTCACGCATACGATTCGGAGGACACATGGCTTATAATTAGGCACAGTAATGTAGCAATCACCAATTTTCATCAAAGGACCTTGCGGGGTAAAATGCGATTTGTTGGCATATGAATATTATACAGTGGAAGATTTTAACAAGTGGGCTCCTTTTCGCAATGCTAGGGTCTCAATGTGAAATGCTTTTGCAAGAAAAAAGATTACATTTTTATTATGAAAGTATTGAGTAGGAATCATACATTTGATATTTGCTTATGCACAGTAAAACGATATTTTCCTCTCAGTCTTTCATTGTTCATTATTAATACTTTTTTCAAACATACCACTGTATTTCAAACGCTAGTTCTCCACAAGAAATCCTTGAAATCTGCAACGAATTTCTCACGCAAGAAGTGTCGCGCAGATCCCGCATAGTACCACCAATCGTCTAATATCCCCATTCTCACCGCAAAGTTTATTTTCACCACCTTCCACCTACCAGCATGCACAAAACAATGAACTTACAAAAGCCTACTTTTCCCATTGTGTAGCAAGATTGAAGTGTGATATCGTTTCTTAAGATCTATTTAATGCTTCAATATAATGCTTACGTTTTTTTGTACGAAATGCTTCAATAGCAATATCGGTGTTCCAGGGCAACCCTTTTCGGTGGCTGGTAATTACCTGGCTCATGCCTATTCATAACCGTCCACTTGAAAACGTTCTTAAGATGAATAAAAAACTATCCAATCTGTGGCCGCTTTGTACCATACCGGAAGCAATGGGAAAGGTAGCCGATCCGAAAGGGAAACAATGTCACAGCGATGCAATTTTCGCTGCGTGTTAGTTAGCTTACCGCACACATTTTGATTAATCTGTTCCGTAGTTACCTGCTGCGTGTTTCATCGTGGACCAACAAAAGCCTGGGAAGCGAACATTGTCGAGAACGGTTCACATTAAACATGCATTTTATTTTGCAATCAGTTTCCCTATCAAGGAGAAAATTCCTTTCTGGTTGTAAATGTGTTCAAAAAAATATTTATTTGTTTAAAAATGGTAAACTATTTCACCGGAAATGGTTTTAAATTGGCTTAAATAGGTATAAAAGATGACACCACTTTAGATCACCACTTTCCACACTTTAGAGTGATAATTACTCCTTAAAATAATCGATAAAATCAACACTGACTTTAACGAGAAGTTGTCGCCATTTCCAGCGAAATTGATTATAGACCTATCAACACCACGCGCCACTACCGAAAACACCCAGCTTGCTTCGTTAAGGTTCTCCAATTAGTACATGAAGATCCAATTCTACGTCGACTTGTGTCCTACCACGCACGTGCCGTTTGTCAAGATGGACGGTGTGACAATTCGTCACGTAGAAACTGGAACCTTTTCCCCTATCACGTCTAATGTTGCAGGAAAATCTTCCCATGCAGAAGGGATCGTAAGAAAATCGTGGCTTTTATGATTCTAGCACATTAATGCCACCGTTGGATGGTCGTTTCTTTATCGAAATGCAAACAGTTGATTGCTTTCGTTGCGGCAAGCCTTTACGGGTTTTTTTTGAAGGACACGTAATAGTACTGCGTTTCTCGGTCACCGAAAGTACAGACATTCATTGTCCCTCCAACCGTAACGAATGGATAGACATTGCGCTGCGATAGTGTATCCTTCGAGTGACAGAGAAGACAATAAATTTATCACATATTCTTTCTCTTTTTACTCCTGATGCGACCGTATTGTCTGTGCGCGTATCCGTTGACATCGAATGAATATTTATCGTGTGCAGAGCAATCTTAATTACCACCGTGAACTGTACAGCCAACAGGCAAACACAATTCGGTAATTCGATAGCACATTCTCTCATGTCGCACCCGGCTGCGAAGAAAAATGTAAACCTGTGGCCGTTCTCAAAATGGGAGATATCTTTTCCAACCTCCGAAGCGCACAACTATGGTGTATGGGACAGTGACAAATGCGGCGTTATGCCACTGCACACGGTCGAGGGAATTCGATGGATCAGAACGTTTCCACCCTCTTCACGCGGTCAGCATTCTCAGGCAAGGGGTGGATCGTACGGGCCGCCGTAAGGACGAAAATGAGTGTTCGTCACAATCGAAACCCGTTTCAGTGTCGCTAGATCCTAATTGAATAAGAAGTACCGTTGAGCAAGAGCTTAAGAGCATCGGTGTGCCTTTTTCCGTATCTTATCATAGGGGGAGGGTTTCGTTCCTGTCATCTCTTTCACGGAGATTTCGATTCGTCGCTCTGGCAAGGAAAATCTCTTCTCATTTTACACATCATTCCCTCGCACAGACGTTTCATTTAGACACATTGTTTGCATAGCATCGGGAGGAGAGTATGCACGTACGTTGGTGACGTTTAATTAAAATGAATATATTGCAACACTGACACTCGGGATCGGTTTAAAATTGAATCGAAAGCAGACACATCATTCGCTTACTCATCATACGATGGAGGCGCCTCGTGGTGGGTTCTATTTAAAAATGTATTCTTTTGGCGCCAGAATCGTCAGAAGAGAACCGTCGTGGGCTCTCACAGTGAGTCATAGCTCGTACGAAACAAAAACACTGAACGTGATGACTAATATTGGCTCGGTGCTTCTGCGACTCATGCGCGTCACCGTTGGCGGGAATGTGTTTTTTTGGCGGCCAAACTCTACGCGCTCCATGTGCAAGCTGATGGTACATAAGTAACAGGTTTGCCGACCGGGGGTAATGCAACAAGTTGCTGTTGGAGCAATGCCACCGATTCGGGCAAGTCGCCCGTTTAGTGTTATTTTTAGACCTATGGTATTTGCTATGAGTCATGGATGTTTTGCCGGAGAAATACTATTGGTCAGAGAAGAGCGCACGCTGAGAAAATAAACATATATATGACAATGATAATAAATTGATTTCCAAATAGAAGAAATCTCTAAACTTGTTCTCAAGTTTCATTGCTGCTGCTCAATCTCTTACTGAAGCGTACACAATGGCTCATGCGTCTGCAACACGAAAGATAAGCCTTGATTGAGTGCATAATTTGATACTTATCTTGGCATTATCCTATTCGGCACAATCCAGACGTCGATAATGACCTCAAGCGAGAACGAAACATGATTGATTGATTTTTCCCCATTGATTTTCATGTCACGAGTTGTGTGAGATTAATTTCTCATCGCAAACAATTAAAACAAAATACATATTTGTATTGTTATAAAATAGTAAAAATGATACTACAATTCTATAGCCTACCGTTAAACCTTCCACATTGAACCCTTTGTCATCCATTATCCTTTTTCAGTAAAAACACGGCATTTCAACACTAAATCATATTACGTAAACCTCATTTGCATTTCGTCGTTTCCCGTTCTGTTCCGTTTAATTATGTCCATAATTCTCCTTGCATTGGAACTGTCAATCAACGCTCGCAGCAAACCATGCATCATCGTTGTCTTGCTGTCTCGCTCACGCTATCTCGCGTCTCCCTAATCGAGTATAATGCAGTGCATCGAAACCATCCCACGTCCATCGCCGTCGGGATGACTACCGTCGACTACCAAATACCGCTGGGTAAATATAATCGTACTGAGCTCCCGTCCCACGTAGCCAAAACTTACCTCATCTTCAATCGACAGCAAAGAATGGGGGAAAATGCGTACAAAGAACTTCAATCCTGCAGCAACCGAACGCGAACAGAAGAATGAAAAAAAAGTAAAAGAATGCCCATTTAACCCCGCAGTAGTGTAAGATTTTTCCTGCAACGATGACGAGAGGAGGGAAAAACTTTGACCATAGCCGAGCCGGTTTTCGTTCTCGCTTGAATCCTGAATCCTGTAAGCACAAACACAAATAGGCAGCGTAACCGAAGGATCGTTGCAGTAATGCATAGCAGCGAATCTTGCCGTCGGGGTAGGGTGAACGATAAAGCACCGCGGAGTGCATGCCATTGCCGTTTCGAACCGGGATTCGAACCATAATGGATTCCGTAATAACTAGCTTGTGCTAGTCGACACCGGGAAACTGTTGGCACAGCCGAAGCTAGCCGACTAAGGGAGGGTTTCCAACCCCTTTTGGTAAAGTGGTATGAAATCGCGTCAAACTTACAGTAGGCGAATGGTGAAGCCTTCGTCGGAAAAGGGTCAGAATGGGTGGAAAGCTAACTGCATTCATGGCAACCGCTTGCATTGGACGGGAGATAAAGAGAACACACCGTACAGATAATGAAAAAAACGTACTTTAAATGTCCACCGTACACATATTCTAGTGCAACTCTACACTGCAAGTATTTCGGGTTTAGCTTTTTTCATGTTTTCCTGATTGAACCAGCACGTTAATATATATGCACATATTTATGCAGCATTAGTTAATAGTACCATGCCGTTTCCGTCCAGGTGAGAAGATAAGACTCGCGTAAAGGTGCGTGCGCATGCACGCGCAGACGGAGCATAAATTATGTCATGAAACGTAACTCACCCGGTAGGTCACGCTCGGCAGCACCACCGGTATGTCCTGCTGGGCGCGTGTTGTGTTTTGTTTTTAATATACCTTTTGAGGAACAAATCCTTTCCACCGGGCATGCTGATGGCGTGGTGAATGTGAAAGATAGATTAATGGAATAAATAAATAACTCAAAATGGAACCAAATGCACACGAGCAGAACAACCGGTGTGACATATTGTGTACGAGCAGGAGCTTTCTCTCCTTAGGTACCACGTGCTGTAGGGGACCGCCGGGTTTTTAGATTTTACTATGATTATCTTATATTTTAGATAATAAGCAATGATAAACAGTTCTTCGTGAACACGTTCCAATATAATGTTATTTTATATAATGTCGCTTCTGGTTCCGTTTGCTATCGTCAAAACCTCATCGAATTTCATAAAAATGTTGCACCAAAATTCCACGAACTTTCGACAAGTAATAGTAGGCATTGCCAAACCAAAGCAAACAAACGCAAACTCATTCGGTTGAATTCGACCAGTATTCATTTGGGTCTCGAACAATGATTTAATTGCATTAGCTTTAAAAATTTGAAACCCTTCGAAAATGTGAACTTGAATAATTTTACCAGCGTGTCAACCAAAAAAAAACACGCCTTGAAAGCCAATTTGCTAGAATACAATTATTCCTTGCTAGTCCTAGACAAGTCGGGAAAGCGAGAAAGAGCGTACGACCAAGGGGTAAGTACCATTACCTTTGCCATCTCAGATGTATTTTTACGACAGCTTCAAGTTCATCGTCTGCGTTTTCGCCTTCATCGCATTCCCCGACATCAGGAAGGGTGCGTTTGTGGTAGCTCCTATTACCGGTAGTTGCTACCGGTGTTTATGCTCAATAAAAAAGCATCATAAACTAAGGTAGACAGCAAGGTACTATTCACCCTTCTATAGAATGAACGTCTTGCCAAAAAAGGGGGTTAACCATGCGTAACAGCACGTCAGCCAGCAAGGCAAGTGGTCGGGAAACAGGTGTCGTCAGTGAGGAAGGTTAAGAACCTGGTTAAGGTGCAGTGACTTACAGGTACCGCGACACCTTTGAAGCGGATTAGAGTCTATAAGTGAGCCTGAGAACTTTAAATCCTTATTGAAAATCGTATTACATTAAAGCCTAAAACAAATTGCTGTCAATATATTCACCCATCGTGGGTCGTGGGTCCAAATGCCGAATATTATTTCAATATTTAATATAAATTTTTCCCGTTTTTGTAACTGGTATATTTCGGGTTCGAAAGCTTATTCGTTTTTCAAATAATTCATAAATTTGCCATTTTTAATACGATCTATACAATCCCAGCTGTTCGACAAATATTTTCTCTGAAGGTTTATGATCAACTATAAATTTCCGGTTCGTATACGCAGTACTGGAATCTAACGTTAACCAAATAAATACAATAACTCAGCCAACGAAAAAAAAGTTCATTGACTCTAGACAACAAAAAGGACCTTTTGCGAAACATATGATCAAAATCCAGCGTCGTAAAGGCTCGTCTTGCCTGACGGCAACAGTTTCGGAATCTTACCTGAGCAGCATGTCAAACCGGAATCAATAGAGCACACGCAGCCGATCGTCAAGCTGATCGTCTGCTCAACCCGGCAGCTGCAGCGTTTGTCGTAGTTTTAACGGTGGATTCAGAATGAAGCGAGCTCTGAAAAAAGGTGTGCCGCCTCTCCGACACAAACCTCAGCCCATACGTTAGTCGGCTGTGCAAAAGCAACAAGGCGGAAAAATTCACCATCGGTACAGCACACGCCACGGCACGAGCCACTATGCAGCTGTGGCGCAAGCGAATTGACAGAATACATACAAAAAATAGCGACACAACAAGGGACGCCGCACAGGAAAATCAGTCTTCTCCCCCCTGGCATCCGAAAACCCCACCGGGCTCGGAACCGGAGTTGCTATGCTGTAGATGAAAATGGTTTGATAAAATGCGTACGCATATTCATTTCCATTTACTTTCACGCTTTGCTGAATCCTGTGCTGCATTGAAATAGCATTAGAAGTGTAGAAATACAACAATAACACAAAAAACAATGCTTTGCTGCAAGCATAAGCAGAAAACTAATCATAATTAACAACCGAACCGAGCTCTGCACTCTCTCCCCTTTTGATTTGGCCGGTTCGGAGCGATCATGTCCACAACCTAACGCCAGGATCCTCGAATAAGGGAAACCCCCTTCAGGAGAACCCCCGTCGAGGTGTCCTAAAAAAGAAGAAGAAGAAAAAGGACGAAACTGCATTACGTATACACGGCGAAGAGTAGTAAAAAAGTGGAAAAAAAAAGTTTGTAATGCATGTTGAGGCATGAATCACCATCGTACCCCGTGCGTTATGCTGTGGAAAATTGGCCGGCTTTCAAGAAGTAGCACGAGGGACGCAAAGGGAGAATATGTTCGCGTGTATGTGTATGAGAAGTAGATAGAGGGAGAGGCCGGCCAAAGCCGAACCTGATGAATCGAATCGCTTTTCTAACCCCAAAACCCTCGAGAACGAGTGTGGTAAAACGGAATGAACGCTTAAAGGGAAACGAAGAGAGCGAGATAAACGCCACGGAACGCACCCAAACGCAAAGGGAAAGGACGCTTGACACGTGCTCGAGTTCTTTATGCAAGTTTGAGTCGCGTGCCGCACACCGGAGACCGTAGGACAAGCAGCGAAAGCGAAACGCACCAGGACTCGAACGGGAAGGGAACGGTATGTTTACATCCGTGCGACCCGTTCTTGTTCCGTAGTGTGAGTGTGTTTTCACTCGCTCGCTCTCTGCTTCTACGAGAGAGGGGAAACTCGGACGCACATGCGCACTCTTATATGCTCCGTTTTCCGTCCTTCCGGTCGAGGGGTGCTACGATCACCAGGTTTTGTGTCGGCGTATCCTTGTGCGTTATGTACAAGCCGGACGTAGTTGTTTACAACGCAGGGGAAAGCATCCGAACAGTCGGAGCATATAAAACGGTTCGGGTGTTCCGTAGGAAGGATCATTCAGTGCCTGGCCACGGCCGAGGTCATACAGCCATCCGCCAGTAATTGCATCAGTTTGGTATCGTGAATTTGTGGCATTCAGGCACAGAGATAGATAGACTGAACTGCATTTGTAAATAGTACCACCACCCTACGTTCTAAGTGTCCGTGGCCTTTCCCAATACATTGCGCCACCTTTCTGAGTGTTGAGAGTGTTTCGGGATTTAAACGGTTTTCTAGTGTTACAAGTGTGGCTGTCTGTGTTTGTGACATGCAAGGATGGCAGCAATCGTACAACCACAATCTCGCCAACCATCTCCCGTTGGCCTCTTGACCACTGTGGCCAGTCTACCACCGCCCTTCAAGGTGCAGTATGGGGAAGTGGTCACCAAAGTATCCGGTGGCGATAGTCCGTTGGATTTGACAGTGCGCCAGGTGGCTACGTTTGGACCTATTACACCTCCAGCGACGCCTTCTCCGCTGAAAAAACGCTATCGGGAGGACAATCTGCTTAACTTCCCCGTGAAAACGGAGGAACCGGCATCCAAGCGCACAAAACCATGTGTGGTGGAGGAACCCAGCGAACCGGTATTAAATGAGGTTAAGAAGGAGCTGGTCACTCCGGCAAAGGTCAGTGCAAAGAGTGGCTCCAGCAGCACAGTGACTCAACAAGGTCCACCAAAAAGTTCTAAAAACCCACCATCGACGACGGCACCGACTGGGGGTTCGAAGGATCGTCGCGCCAAAGCCATCCGGAAGCTAAAGTTCGATGAGGAGAACTCTTCACCCGTGTCGGGGACGATCATCATCTCACTGGAGGAGGCACTCAGTGGGGATACACCTCGCGAATCCGGTGACATCGATCCGCAGTTCAATCTGGTCGAAGTGTCGGACGAGGTACGTGCGGAACTTGCCGCCATCCCAAACGTGATTGGTGCGTACAACTGTAAGTTGTGTCGCCTGGAGTTTGAGGATGCGTTCGGGTTGGCACAGCATCGTTGTTCCTGCATCGTGCTGCTGGAGTATCGCTGTCCCGAGTGTGGCAAACGCTTCAACTGTCCGGCCAATTTGGCATCGCATCGACGCTGGCACAAGCCCCGCGATCAGGTTGGCAAGAAGGGATCCGGCTCCGCTAAAGTAGAGCACGTCAACGATTCGACCGATTCGGACAGTGCCACCACTGGCAAGTATCGATGCAGCCAGTGTGACAAAACGTTCAAACGTCCTGCCTACCTCAAGAAGCACCAGCTAACGCACAACAAACAGCCAAACAATAAGACAGCCAAGGCCGTTGCTACTAAACAAGCGCCAAGCCCTAGTGCCAGCGGAAGTATGTATCGGAGTGAAGATTCGAACCATTCCAACCATTCCAGCCAATCCATCGAAAGTGGTAGCGTGGTAATGTACACTGCCTCTACGTCACAACCACCACCACTGACCATGTTCACTACGATCGCGTCAAACGACAATGGCGCAACGGAGCTTGAGATCATTAAAACGGAATATTATCACGATCAGTCTACGGCGACATTCGTACAACGGGACAACCGTGCCCCATCGGTAGTGTCGTCATCCGGACGTGGTAGTACGGTTCTGGATCACGATGACGATAGCGATTGTGACGAGCGTGCGCTTGTCATCAACGAAGATTACCGCGATGAGCGCGAACACGATGAAGTCGGTGAGGAGGATGACGAAGAAATGGAGCGTCAGTATCGTTCGGCCTATTGTGACCGCTTCACCGAGGAGGAAAATCTTGCCGCAGCTGCCCTCGCCCGACTTCGCAATGGACCCTCCGTCATTCGGCACACGACGGCACTGGTTGTGTAGAGGTAAGACTAGGCATGTAGGACTCATATAGTTTCTCTGGTTAAATGTGTTTCTTGTCCAAATCGAGTTTAGTAGTAGCTACTAGTGATCACTTCGATCGCAGATCGTTCGAAGAGGAGCCTTAGCTTTTTTACACGATGAGATTTAAAACATGTTGTGTACACGATGCAACGTGACGTTCTACCGCGGTACGCCATTCAAAGGAGCAGTTTGTTTTTCAAATTGCGAATTTCTGTACATTACTTCATCGTATCGATCCCGATTCTACAGCGCCATACCAAAGGAATAGTTAGGAAAACACTGCAGCTGTCCCTGCTTAGTCATAAGATAGATCATAACCACTAGACTGATAAGAACTTGGGAGACAACGTTTTGTAGATTTCATCCCAAAAATAACGAGCAATGCTAGTCGCCAGCAGTAAGGAAGCAAAGCTTCATGGATATCCTAGTCGTAGTCGGATTTTTAATTTATGTTTTCTGACGGAAGTTTCGATGGATCGTTTCGTGTGTTCTTCTTCCTATCTTTAACCTATTCTTCATAAACATTTTTCATCTTCGCTTTAACTCTATTACCAATGTCATCTTTTTAAGAATACTACTTCAGCTCCTATGGCTACGGAACAAAACAAAATCAGGAACTTCCGTCCTCCTATTTCTTGTACATTCGAGTTTAAAAGTTTGCAAAACTTTAAAACCACCCCCCAAAGATGAGTAAGCATCTAGTCATTTGCCTAAAGTTAGGTTTAGTTTAGTGTGATTCATACACTGCTTAGTGACTTAAGCCTCACTTTTTCGTGGTCATTAGATAGTAACTGGTTTGGCTATTCGCTGTAATAGTTGTTCATACACAAATTCATCCGCCTTTTTGACAGTCATATTCATTACCTACCAGCAACTCAAATCAATTCAAGCAATCTGTATTCGGTTTGTAATTCCAACTCAATTTGAGAACAGTTGCCCAGTTACTATCAATATGAGGACATGGGCCTATAAAGATTTCAAAACGTCCGTCTCGAACACTGTAGAATTAAATTTTCTTTCTGCATGTAACACAACTGTGTGAATGCTGAAACAAAAACTATAGAAAGACAGTTTTGAGTGAGATTACATGGCTGACTATTTTAAGTACACTATTCTAATGTTCAAAATAGTGTTGCATGTGGTATACGATTTTTGTTCTTTCTTTTTATTTTGTGCAAAAATTTTCGAGCATAGTGCCTCTTTCATCGATTGTGGTACTGCATCGAAAAGCATGCAGCAGGTTCGGGAGTGGCTTTTGCAATCGTACGAATAACAGTGCCATGTTAAAATAACCGAATCCTTCGTCTTTGCTGTACACCAGTAGGGCAAAACAAGGTTTCGATCAAAGCACAAATAATTCATATACAATGCAATGCGCACACCACGCTAGCATGCTAAGTAACATAGTGGGTAAATTTCTACAAGATAAAGTTTATCGTGAAAACTAGTCAACTAAGTTAGCATTATTGCATCTAGTCTATCCAAACCAAAAAAAAAAAAGACAAATAAATCTAGTCCACGCTCGTCAAGCAGATATCTAGTCCAAACTAGGCCCAATAGTCAGGGTGTACCTTTACGAAGTATCGAAGCACGATTTTGCCAAAGAAATTGTCTAACACCTAACTGGTCAGTCACATCAATTTAATTAATTTAGTAATTTTCTAGTCTTACATTGATTCAAGCATTTTTACAACTATCCGGTTTCATACGATCTCAATATTTTACGGTTCGGACTAGTCATCATGTACATTTTCTAGTTCACAATACCGAATATTTTTAGCATACTTTGTATCATATTTTTTAGTCCCGTGCTGGTCGAATACGTTGCAAGGTATAAAAATATCGATTTATAAGCTTAAATACCAAAGATAGTATTAATTTTCATAGTAGTAAAGGAGTGGGCTATATTTATTTATTTATTTTTTCATCTAATTTAATATTCGTGTATTTATCTTTTTATTTATATGTATTAATTTATCGAACTTTTCATAGAATTAGCTCATTTATTTCATCAACTAAATTGGCTATAGGCGGTAGAACATCACGGTGCACAAACTAATATGGTACGGTTGCCTAACGACTAATGTTTAATAATAAGCAAAAACGAACAATCACATCATAATTTTACAAACATAACCATGAGGGTACACAAGGAGCACAATCGCTTATAATATATTGTTGTAGATTGTTGTTAGGAGCTTCTATAATATTTACGAGAAAAGAAAGCGAAACAGAAAGCATTTTTATATGTATCAAACCGTATTAACTGCCCTTATGTTTGAGGGTATTTGAGATTTATTCAATTTACAAGCAAAACATGCGGATTAAAGGGTTACTGAACAATTCATACATGTGATATTAGATACGTAAGACATATAAAACAAATAACAAGCTACCAAGTGTACACACTATTTATTATGCTTTACGCAGCGTTTATTTTCGTGAACTTCTTTCTGAACTATTCTAGATTTGTTGCATGTTTTTAAACGCTGACATTGCATTCTTCATTGAAATAAGCAATTGATGAGACACGTCAAACTTTGTAGAAGAAAAGTTTTTATTTTAAGTAACATCTACAAGCTTAAGAAATTATTTCGTACGTATTATTTTTAAGTGGGATTGAACATTTTATATAAACAGTAAAGAAAGTACAATAAAGCAATTGCAAAAAAATCGAATTGTTAGAGTTTTATTTATTGTTGTAATTTTTTTTTATCCAACCAAATTAAATCCGAATTTAATTAGATAAAATTGTAATCTTTTGAATGTGTGTTTTTGCAATATCCTGACACCAAAATAGCACCAAATTTAAAAAAACAAACAAATTTATTTTGCAGCTGTCAAAAGTAATGTCGGCGACCGCGCCTCTATGCTACAGTCTGTTTAATTTCGGCTGTTCTCGGGGTTCACAACATTGTAGCAAGTAAAGTAAATAACAATAAACTCTAGTTACTTACTGAGCGAAAGCAAAAAAAAACCTTCTGCAGATTTACTTCCACTCATTTTATTTCAATTTAGTTTCATCGGGAAAAATGGATAACAATTAAACCGCGTTTGGTCGTGCAAACAATGAACGTAAACCAATCGAAACACCAAAACAAAACAAAACAGTTCACGCAAGTGCTGCCAGCTGATACGAAAGTAATTTTTTTCTATTTCAAATTTTTCGTACCGATACTATAAATATTTTTTTTTAGCAGCCTGACTATATGATCCGAATTTAATGAAATTCAGCATGATACAAAAACCTCCAACGGAACTAATCGTGTGTGGCTTTCTTTACATCAGTTGCCTGTTTTATTCGTTCTACAAAAATTACGAACTAAGCAACGGTAAGTAATTGAGGAACATAGAATTCGCAACATCAAAATGGATTGAGTCTTTTTCTTACATTACAGAAAACTTGACAAACTACGAAAGCCTCGATGATGGTTGGAGTATTTTGCGATATAGACGACGAGATGATTTCGATTGGGAGTGGGAACATTACATACAATACGTGAACCGACACGGTCTCTATTTCCTAGCACATGTTAGTGTGATGGAACTCACTCGTCGGTATTGTATGAAACATATTTCTGCTGTCCTCTCAATAGCGGGATTTAGTGTGATCTATAGTATGTATAACGAACGCATATTGGCGGTGTTATTAGTGCAGTGCCTTTCTTTCTACTGCCTAAATTCAAAAAAGCATTATCGCTGTACGATTTGGTTGAAGACGTTCGTGTGGATAGCCGTGATAAATTATTTCAAAGTATGGTACTTTTACGACAAATTGAACATCCATTTCAACATCAATAACGATCAGCTGCTGGAGTTGAGCTTGATCACATCGTGGAATGTTATCAAGTGTACCAGTTTCTGCCTGGACAAGTACAATCTAACATCATTAACTGAAGAAAAGCACTACGGATTGAAAGATCTCCTAGGTTATGTATTATACTTCCCATTAATGTTTATGGGACCAGCCATAGTTTACAGTCGTTTCAAAACGATACACGAAAGATGCATACAACCTAAAGAAGATATTTCTCTTCCCAATCGCTTATGGATATTAGCAAGGCGTCTGACGATGGCTTGGTTTTGGACGCTGGTAATGCTCACGGGACAGCACTTCCTTTATGTGAATCTTATTCAGCAGGATCTTGTCTTGCTGCAACACGTGAACTTATGGGCGCTGTACGGACTCGGATTTCTGATGGGACAATTTTTTTACGTGAAGTATGTCGTATTTTACGGTGTTGCAATTGCCTTTGGACGTTTTGATGGTATTGACATGCCTGGAAAACCGATTTGCATTGCACGCGTTAACCAATACTCAGACATGTGGAAGTATTTTGACCGAAGTTTGTACGAGTTTCTATTCAAGTATATCTATACCGAATTGTGCACGAAAACCTCCGGTCTAGGAAGAAAAGTACTCGCCAGTTTGGCCACATTTGCGTTCATCTATGTGTGGCACGGTGTGTTTCTGTTCATATTCATTTGGTCACTGATCAACTGGATTTGCATCCTGCTCGAACGATTGGTGAACCATTATACTCTGGCCAACAGTCGCTGGCGAGCGATAATTGGAACTCACGTCTTCATTCCTTCAGTCCTGTCGAATTTCTTCTTCTTTGCCTCCGAAAATGTGGGCTTCATCTACCTGCGCCGAACGTACACCGAAGGAATCAGCAACTATATCGGTCTCTATGCAGCTTCCTATTGTTTCTACCAAACGGGACAGTTAGTGAAGATTATACAGAAAAATCGTCGTGCTACGAAGTTAGAATGAATCAAAAATGTATTTGAACATTATTTTGTACAAAACTATTTCTTGCCTTCAACCATTATAATGTGATATCCGAACTTGGTTTTGATGGGCGGATCAGTGTACTTTGGTGCGTTGGTCGTAGATATTGGCAGTGCGAATGCCGCATCCTGGAACGGTCCCACCATAGCACCACGTATCTGCCAGCCAAGATCACCTCCTTGGCGTGCCTTATCCTCGCTGTAGTTTGTAGCAACTACGTTAAATGCTTGTCCCTCTTTCAATTTTTCCAATGCTTCCAAAATTTTGCCCTGCTTTTCACAAAGAATATGCCGTACTTTCACGGCAGATCCACCTTTTTTCTCTTTCGCAGCACCTACAATCGACGCAGATGGGGTTTGTTTAGTACAACACTCTCTAGTTATCTTTTTTTTGTTCAATACCAAAACATACCTTCTTCAGCACCACCTTTCTTGCCACCGGAACCACCTTTCGCCGGAGCTGCTTTTGCTCCACCTTTAGCATCCTTTTTAGGGGGCATTTTGTTTAATATCGTGTGTTTTCAAAACAAATATGCCGGTTGCTTTTAATGTTCTGCCAGCCCGTCACACGGAAACAGATCGTGCTGTCACTCTGTACGGTCTACACGCTGTCAGTTTAGTAGACACAAATTAAAAAAAATGCATATTATGAGCCACATAGAATAAAAACAAATAAATATTAGAAACATAATTATTACATTCTCATCTAATGTTGAATTCGTTAAATGAAAACGTTTACGAAAAATATTTCATATCGAGAAACGAAACAAGCCTTATAATCACACTATCGAATATGATTGACGTATCTCTCCTCCTTCGACGAATTCGGCAGGAACAGCAGCTGCGGTATTTGTGGTGCAAAACAAATAAACACGTAGTGCTTTCTTGCTACAATTAAGTTAATCATGCGGTGCAAAATCTCGTGCTAGAAACAACTCTCTCTTAAAAAACTATCTGCTTCATATGACCATCACCCGGCAATAACTCGATTCGCCTAGAAAAACACACAAAGATCACGGAACCATGTCGCGTCATCGAAATGTTCGCAACGCAGTCTACGATGGTAATTCAAGAAAAAGTGGTAGCCTCTTTTTATCTCACATATCTTTCTATTGAATCCCATAGATTACGATGACGACGACTATCAGTATGGGCATTCGGTTGAGGATGAGTGCATCTCCCCGACAGACGCCCAACAATGGATCTATGACCGTGCTAAAAGCCAACAAAGTATGTCCGAATTTCGTGCCAACAATCGTGACATCGAAGAAGAAGACGATGACGAACTTGCGGCAGAAAATGATGGTGCCACACACAAGCGGCGCGATTCGGAGGTAACCTAATCGCTGATCCGCTGAGATTAATCACAAAATTGACGTTCCTTCTGTTCTACATCGATCACTGCTTGCTTTTTGCAGTGCTTCGAAATGCCTGACCTGAATGACGATGACCGTGCACGCTTACTATCTTGTATGGACGAAATCCGTGACATTGTCGGCGAAACGTACAGCGATAGGCAGATGGTACAGGCCATCATGAAGCACGGCTTCGAATGCAGTAAAGCGTTGGACGAGATATTGAACAGCAACAAGACGCCTCCGGTCGCGAAACCGGGCTGCAAACTAATGTCTGATACGGTTGAAAAAGGTAAGCTGGTGACAGCGGCGCACCAATACAATGATGAAGGGAGCTATACATTAACCAGGCGTGCATTACACCACATGGCTCAGTACTATCTGGGGATACCTTCATATTGTGAAATTTGAATGTGAACTATAGGCTGTAGTATGTCATTTCTTTTTTCATATTTTATTTTCATTTAAATTCAGTACTATTAGTTGCTGTCTACAAAGATACTCAAACCATACCTAGCGATAGGTTGGAAAAATTTTAAAACCAAATTTCCTGATTTTCATTATTTCGCAACAATTGCTATTGTGAATATGGTATAAAAATGATAGTTTGAGCTGTGAGTGGTTCATACCGGATAGGCGTGATTCGCGAGCCACAAGTGTAATAGGTTCTCTGACAATTTTATTAACGAACGTTCATTTAAACGCTTCTTTTTCGGTTATTGTCCCTGTGTGTCGCTGTTCCCTCAACAATTGAACCACTACCGATGGGAATCACAATTGGATTGCTTACGGAAGGTAAGATTTAAATGTTTCTAATAACTTCCAGGGAACTTCCGCGCCATCAACATCTACGCTTGGTTCAGTTCGTTTCACCCTACCTAAAATGCAGTTCAGCTCCGGTACTTGCGACTTGAGTGCACTTGCGAAACAGCACAAAACGCCGGAGTTGAAAAGTCGTTTGGATGATGATGTTGTCGATGAGCAGCGAAAAAATAACGAGAAGGAAAATAGCGAACATCCTTTCGGGACTACAAAAGCTACAACCTTGACACAATTTGCATCCCTTTCGATAGGAGCTAGCCCAACACCAAAATTTACAAATTTATCAGATCTGGCAAAACATCATCTTGAATCGAAAGGAACGCCAACCGCATTCTCTACAATAGCCACGCCGCGATTTTCTGGTCCTTCGCTTTTTAAAACACCTTTCGCCTGCGCAATATCTCCCTCACCGACCGCAAAAAAACACGATAGTTCGTCCTCCAAGACACTTTCCGACAAACCGGACATCACTCAGAGAGCATGGATAATTGATCTCAAATCGGCTTTGATTAAAAAGCAACCAGAAAGTAAAACAATGGAGAAATCCGTGAAGCAAAGTGGTGTGATAGCGGACAAGATCAATTACGGTTTCATCGATTGTGATATTGCCGAAACCGTGAAACCGACGATCGATGAGTTTTGTACGATCGATGCCAGTTCGGTACTAGCGAAGGATCTCTCTAAACATCGTACCATGGTGTCATCTGGGATGGGAATTTTGCTCGGTATACGTTACAGGAAACGGAAGCTTCCGGCTCGAGTTGGGCATCGTTTTCCTAGCAATACAACAGTGGAACCATTTCGGTTTGATGTGCCTTCACCAGACGATATGGTTTTGGGTCACATCAAGAAGTTTCGCCACTAGGTGAGGGTTCTTAACGACGCTCTGGAGATTATGCGTTTTCCGATCCCCCGAAAGATAGAGTTACAAACACCTTACTTTCCACAATCGATTCGATAAGTTTTAATATAATAAACTATTTTATTCATTTTATTCCTCTCGTTCACTCAATTGTTCAAAAATGGCACGGTGTTATCTGTATTTCATACTATCGATGTTGTCTTATGAAACTCAATGTCTATAAATAACAACATAATGCACCATTATTCTTTTCTTTCCTTTTCAATATCTGTTACTAACTTTTCAAACTATAAGGAATTAGCGAACGAATGCTGGAGCGCTCCGAGAAGAAACTTCAAGCTGCTAACCACAGCAACGTGCCGATCATCATCGCAACTCCTTCAAATATCGATGTGCATCAAAAACCGCTTAACGAGATCGCCTCGACCGTTGTCATAACCCCCGTAGCTAAGAAAACACTAGGCTTTGAGGTCAACAGTCCGCGCATACAATCACCATGCGTCTCGGGAAGGAACACGCCCGAAATTACTGATGAATCACGACAGCACCAGCAGCAGCAATCGCTCAAGGCAACGCCAAAGGAACCGTCACGCAATGCGAAGGAACTTTTCAGTAAAGAACGTGGCACGCGGAAAGAACACATCCACTTGGTGGTTATTGGCCATGTGGACGCGGGCAAGAGTACGCTGATGGGTCATCTGTTATACGACACGGGTAATGTTTCGCAGCGTGTCATGCATAAGCACGAGCAGGAGAGCAAGAAGTTGGGAAAGCTCAGCTTCATGTATGCCTGGGTGCTCGATGAGACGGGCGAAGAGCGCGAACGGGGCATCACGATGGATGTCGGTAGTACGCGATTTGAAACGACCACTAAGGAGGTAATGTTTCGCATTATACCCCAGTGGATGGAGTAGAATTAAATATAATAATGTAGTAACTACTTTTCAGATTACGCTGCTTGATGCACCAGGGCATAAGGACTTTATTCCTAATATGATATCCGGAGCGAATCAGGCAGACGTTGCTTTGTTGGTAGTCGATGCAACGCGTGGGGAATTCGAAACCGGTTTTGAGCAGGGTGGACAAACGCGGGAGCACGCTCTGCTAGTTCGTTCCCTTGGAGTCAGTCAGCTCGGTGTGGTCGTCAATAAGCTGGACACCGTTGGATGGTCCAAGGAGCGATTCGATGAGATAGTGAACAAGCTGAGAGTATTCCTCAAGCAAGCTGGCTTCCGAGATGCGGATGTTACCTACGTTCCTTGTTCTGGCTTAACCGGAGAAAACTTGGTCAAAGAACCCACTGATCCTGCTTTGACACAATGGTACAGTGGACCTACTCTTCTGAAAGTAATCGGTAAGTTAGGACATACTAGTCAGTCGCGCATAGGGTGTTACTGACTCCTGTTCAACAAGTTTATAAGTTTTGAAAACTATTCTAATTTACTCCTTTTAGATTCATTTAAAACACCGGAACGTGCAATCGACAAACCGTTCCGCATGTCTGTGGCGGACATCTTCAAAGGCACCGGATCCGGATTTTGTCTGAGCGGTCGCATCGAGTCCGGTATGGTGTGCGTCAACGACAAAATGCTGGTGTGTCCCAGCAAGGAGCAAGCGGTGGTAAAGAACATCACCATTGACGAAATGCCACAGCAGACTGCATTCGCGGGAGATCAGGTTTCCTTAACGCTAGCCAACATTGACGTCAACAACATCTCCGTTGGGTATATCCTTTCCGACATTTATCATCCGGTTCCGCTTGCAACGCGTATTCTGGCGCGCATTGTCGTTTTTAATATTAAAGTACCAATCACGCGCGGTTACCCGGTGCTATTACACCATCAGTCGCTCATCGAGCCGGCCACTATTCGCAAACTGAAGGCACAGCTACACAAGGGTACAGGTGAGGTGATCAAGCGGAATCCGCGTTGTTTGGGTAACAATTCCTGCGCGTTGATTGAGCTTGAGTTCCAGCGACCGGTGGGCATGGAGCGGTATGCGGATTTTAAGGATCTGGGCAGGATTATGTTGCGCGTGGAAGGTGTGACGATTGCCGCTGGACTTGTTACCGAGATTATTAAGTAAAAGAACAACGAAAGACGAACGATTTTCCTTCCAGTTCCTACACATAATTCCGTTTTAAGCTACCGTACGCGACGTTTGTGCAAGGAAATAAAATTACTCTGCAAATAAAGAATGACACGATTTTTCCATATTTTATTTTACTTTTTTATTAATCCACGCTACGACGATATTTTAAGGTTAATGTAAGGAACGGGTTGGTAATTTTCCATCCAGTGCACAATCATTTCGGAACGAAATTGTACACAACAATTTCGAACGAACCGTCTGCACCGAACACTTTATTCAAAATCTCCTTAACCTTGCTCCACTCCAGGCCATCGATTCCGCATCCAATTCGTGGAATGGCCAGCTTTCCAACGCCATTCGAAGCCATATGCGTCTTCATGGCTTCCAGCGACCTAGAGAGATCATCGTACGTTGGTTTCAGATTGTACGTTTTCTTGGTGATCAGATAGTAAATGAAGCGCTGCGAACCATCGGCCAGTACGGCCACACCACCTACACCGATGTTTTGAGCCCTCAACTCCTCGACCTTTCCGTACAACTGCTTAAACCTGACCGCTATTCCGGCTCCCATCTTCAGATCCGCCGCAACGCAGTGCGCCAACGAGTGATCCTTGGGGGCGGCGAAGAGGTCACCTTCGATTTCCCGAACACAGTTTGTCATGGTGGAGGCAACAGCAAAAGATCTTTTCGTGAAGGTAGAAAGAAACGGACCACTTCTTGATACAGCTTTAGGTGCTAAACTAATTGCAAATCGAATGTTGCTGGATAATAACATGGAATTCGTGGAGATAGATTAGGAAAAAAATGAAACCGGCAAGCCAAACACAGCTGATTCAATTGCGTCATATAGTAGAGTTTACACTGTGACGAAAATGTCAAAATGTCAAAAATATGCGCCATCACACATACGAAATGTGCCGATAAATTCCTGTATTTACACGCACCACGCACCGTTCCAGGATGCCTTCCGTGAACGTGAAATCCATCGAATCCTTTAGCTCGGAAGATCCGGTAAGTACTAACAGGTTCAATCATGTTTCAATCATTGGGCAATAATTTGAACCAAACCTCCTACAGAATTATCCTGCGTCGAACCTCCTGAAGCCCGGCCATAAGAAATGGAAATGTAGAGAGCCAGGCGAACGGCAAGCTTTCGTAGTGCTAAAACTCGAGGAACCTGTTCAAATCGGTGGTATCGATATCGGGAATGAGCATTCAGCGTTGATCGAAGTGCTAGTGACACGAAGTGGCCCAAGTAACCCGTCCTACACAGAAATTCTACTCGCCAAAAAGTTTATGAACCCGGTGGACAGTCGAAATTCCACCGGAACTAACGGTGTGCAGTGCTTCGGGGCATCTGCGCTCGTACCCTCGGTGGCCAGTGAAAAATGGGATTTGGTAAAAATCATATGCACTCAACCGTTTAATGCGCGTGTCAAGTATGGGCTTACTTTCGTTGCCTTTCATCCACATGTCTCTGTGGAGAAGAAGGAGAGATGTTTGGTGCCGGAAAAGTTTCAACAACAAATCAAGTCAGAAGCGGAAAAGGCAAAAACATCGATTGAATTGAATCTGGGCAGGTTCAAGTTGCGTGAAGAATCACCCGATTCGGATGATACCACTGGATGCTCAAATTTGTTTGCCCGTTGGAAGAACAAGAACCTAACGGACACAGCATCGACTGGACCAAGCGTTAGTGCCTTAATGCGGGATTCAAGCACGCCCGCAGCACTACAGAGAAACATACCAACGCCAGGAAGTGTACGTCACGTTGTGAAACATCGACCGTTTCGTCAGACGTTTGACGATAGTGATGAAGAAACCCAACAAACTGTGACATCAACCACGGCAAAGAAAAACCGAAATGACGAATCCGTTTTGTATGACGCAGAGGATGAGAAGCCTACCAAAAAGTATAACGGAAGCACTGCTCAAACTCAAAATGACACGAGTGTGGCAAAAAAAGAAAACTCCGTACTTAAACCGCTCCAAGATACGTCTAAACCATCAAAATTGCACGACGTTTCATCTACTAAGTTTAAAGCATTTCTCGATCTCACCGGGCAATCAGCGGATCGGATGTCACACCGTAATGATGAGCGTAAGAGTTCGACCACAACGCCGGAAGCAAAGAATCCTCGCAAAGAGAGCAAAAAAACACCGGGTAAACCGTACAACAAAATACGACCACAACTGGCCATCGAAAAGCAGGCTGTTTCTTCGAAGCGAAACTCTTCGCCTATCAAAAGTCCAGCAAAGGATGAAAACTTTCCTACGCCAAAAAAACCGAAACTGGAAGTTGTTGATGCCGATTCCGAACCGGAAGTGAAACGAACGATAAAGTTTAAACCCTTTGGTAAGCTACTGGAAAATGTTGTATTAGTCATCAGCGGAATACAGGTATGTTATCTTTTTATATTCATTGTAACATTATTCAGCATTTTCAAATCGAAAGTATCACATCCGTAGTGCCATCGTTTGTATCGTCTTGATCTACATCTGGATTTGGTTCTGGCTTGAGAGGTTTGTGAGGAATATTGGAGTCTTCATCTTCACCTTCGTCCGCTGTCTGCATGATCGACTCATTCGAGTCCGTGTCGTCACATATTTCTGGTTCAGTTTTCCTTGTTTCGGTTTTATACTTGTCTTCACAATCTTCACCGTCAGTAACGATGTTCTGCGGCGATGTTTTTGAATTACTCTCATGATCTTTCAACAACTTTGACTCTTTTACTTCGCTTGGCTTTGGTGTCGTACCTGCTTCCGTATCAGTATCAACGGCATCAATAGGCCACATTGTTACAGTGTCAGCAAAATTGACCATCCTTTTCAGACCTGACCCGCTGCTTAGCTCTCTATCGTCAGATTTCTCATGCGCTGACCCTTCGGAACTATTTGTAAATCGTAACAACTCGTTCAGTCGGTAATAACCATTCTGATGATTAGCTATTCCTGTTGCTACTAGCTCCGTAATGATAACGTGAGATATATACTCTAAATCATCTGCAGTTAATGATTGCAAGCTTTTCATGAAAACGAAAGCTTGCAGATCGCTAAGTGTGCATGCTAGAACGATTGTAACGTTAGAAATGATGATTTAAACCACCAAATATTCATTTTACCTTACCTTTGTTCAGATGACACGTAAAATAAGCCAAGCCTTTGAGAAAGTATCGATAGAATTTCTGGGGAATAAATCCCTGAAAATTGTTCATGGCTGAAATGCTCACACACCGGACGTCTTTAACAAATGATTGACAATACCTTACTCCAGTGGGTGCTACGATTGATATCAATGAGTGGGAAAAAACATTAATTTGTTTGTTGCTGATGTTTCAGAATCCAGACCGAGCCAACATACGCAATCAGGCGTTGGCAATGGGTGCCAAATACAAACCGGACTGGGATGCTTCCTGTACTCATCTAATGTATGTTAAATATTCTCTCCAAAGGAATCTTTGCTATTGCTTATACTTTCCTCTATTTTTACTGTTTCAGCTGTGCATATAAAAATACACCCAAGTACAACCAAGTGCACGGGAAAGGAAAAATCGTTAAACAAGCCTGGATCGAGAAATGTTATACCAACCGAAAGCGGCTCTCTTGGCGAAAGTTTGCCCTCGATACGGCTGAAGCCAATGCTTCCGATTCCGAGGATGAAATAGTGGACATAGCTAAGAAACCGGAAGAAAAACAAGAGCAACTCGCAGTTCCGCGTGCTACCATACCAGCCGTGAAAAATACGCAAAATGATGCCGTAATGCTTCACGAACTCAGCGATTCCGAAGATGAATTAACGGGTACGAGAAAGGTATATGAAATTAGCACGGAGGAGGAAGGCAATAATCGAAACGAGATTGATAGCGAATCCATGCAATGTAGTGTGGATATTTTCAACAACAAGATGTTTTACCTGCACCCGGAAGTAGGTGCAGTGGATATTATCAAACTAGAGAAGTATATCAAAACATTTAAAGGGTAAGTGTTAACAAACGGCGAAGAGAATTGCATTGAAGAAAACAATGTTTTAATTTAATAAATTTTACAGAACTATCTCGAAAGAGATCGGTGCAGTGGACTACGTGATTGCTCGCAGTAAACAAACACTTCCGGCCGGCACTCGCGCAGAATTAGTGAAGCCACTTTGGGTGTACGAATGCAACGACATGGAGTGTCTGATTCCAGTCAACCGATATCGGATTGATTAAATAACCGGAAGCAAGTGACTAATATTGTATTATTTATTCCGATCAGTAAAACTTGATTCGAAATAGCAAACCAAAAAATGATTCCTTATGTTCAATTGCGCCGGACGCTCCTGATTAAACAATCATTTCCAACTCCCTTGCGTACATGATCGCCTGCTCAGCCAGTTCCTGCGACGGTATGGGTTCCTTAGGTTTGGCAAGCTCGTTCACAAAGTGATAGAACCCATCTGGACTCATCTTCCAACCCTTCTTTTCGCCGAACGCTTTCACGTCTTCTTTCGTTTTGAGGTTCAGGCGTTTGGCCGCTTCCTGTAATGAGATGCGCTCGTACGAGCTTTCCAGACAAGCACCGATCTCGTTGCGCACCGTTTGCAGGAGGATGTCGATGAAAAAGTTGTAGCTTTCCGCCGGTACGTTACCCTTCGCCTGGAAGATTTTGTTATACCGGCCCTCCATCAGATACTGTTCCAGCGCCAACGGGTGCCGGATAAAGGCGTTCGTTTGGATTATATCGGCGGGCAATAGTTCGAGCTCGGTATGAAACTCGGCCACACGGTTTTGCGACAAAAGAAACAACAAGTTTAATCCTAGCAGTTGGTACTTGTTCTTGGATTCTCCTATAAGTGTGCTGTGAGATGAAGTAAAATAGTTATTATTCAACGAGTTCAATCACAATAAAATTAGCATTATATTTTAATAAAACTTACTTGTAATCATAGTAGAACCACTTCAGTTGCAGAACGTAACGCTCGAATGCCGGGATGTTTTTGGTGGCAATACTATATTCCACTCCGATTTCAAGGATGTCTCGAGCAATTAGGAGTTCCTGCTGGTTGGCCTGCGTGTTCCCGGTGGGAATGTACGACATTCCAGCCAGGGCAACCTGCGAAAACAGGCACCACAAATGAGTTCGTTGTTCAAAAACAATCTCGATGCCAAACAAAGCGTACCTTCAGTTTGTCCAAGATAGTGCCACATAGTTTCAAATTAATCGGCGATTTGGTCCACTCCGTTTTCAGCTGCTTGTATAGTGCGACTGTATTTTCCATCTCGGATACGTGTGTTTTAATTCGTAATCACCAATTTTCTCTCAAAATGTTGTACAGAACTTCCTTTGCAGGTAGCTTCGCAAAGGGATGATAAGTAGAAATTTTGTGTGTGTAATTATCTGTCAAATATGATCGCTGTCACGTAAACTAGAACCGAGACACCATATGCGGATCTTTTGCGAACTAAAACCATAAATTCCCAACAATCCAATTGACATCAATTAACCAATTTCACCAACTATTTGACTGTACCACCAGAGGAACTTAATTAATTATTTTTCACGACCCGATAGGAATACTGAACAACCGTGCGCTACACAAGCTGACCTTTTTTGGATGAGGTACACTAACAGTTAAATCGAAATTAACGATAACACTTTTAACACCATGATATTCACGTACAATACGATTAATTTTGCAGTGTTAAGGCTGGAGTCACTGCTCCGTCGGATGCGTTTTTTACGCATAAGGTGTAAAATTTTTGTATGGATTTAATAGAATTCATCGGACGCGCGTTTTTGTCGTATGCGTAAAAATCGCATCCGACGGAGCCAAATTTGTCAATTAAATGCTAACAACCGTATGGTCACATACCTTCAAATTAGCTGGCTGGGTACCCCGATTCGGATTTAGCCAGTCCGCCATTTTGGATTGCAATCGCGGCGTCATAAGGCTTGACAGCGTCACTTTGATCTACACACCTTGAAACATACGCAACGTCGAAAAAAGAAGCCACCATTAAAAAATATTGTCAACTTTCTGTGAATATCCAAGCGTAGTGCGCGTGATGCTTTCGTTGGCCGATTTTCGTGTGGTAATGGATGGCTGATTACGGCCGTGATTTTACTCCGAGTGGAATAGCGTTACGGGCAGCAGTGGACGAGAAAATTTATCGCGACGGCTGGCATTTCGACCCAATTTGGTCTGGCTGGCAACACAGGCGAAGTTGGCGGTGAACAATTATTGCATTTCGCATCGTTCGTGTTTGGGACAGTTGTGTTTGGCGTCGGTTGCGAGATTTTCGTTGTCCAGAAAACAAGTTTGTGTGCAGATTGTGGATTAGCAACATTGATCACGGAAAAGCATATTCGCGCGGGAACTGGCTTGATTGGTGAATCCTCGGGAAACAGGGTGAATAACATTTTCCCACAAGATTGCTGATTGCAGCGACACCTAGCGGTAGCAAAGTGCGGTTCCCGTACGCCGTCAATTCATTTGTCCCGCAGTATCGCGGGAGGTGGGGGAAGAAGATAAACAAAACAATTCTTTTGGCCGTTCATAAAAATCAAGTTTCTTTGACCAACTACCGAACGATTGTATTGCTGCTGCAGAAGTGAAAGCTAGAGGTAAATCAAACCAACCAACAATAGCAAGCCATTTTTATCACCTAACCAGAGGTTGTTTTTATTCACGCCTTCCAACCCATATTATTACTGTCAGGTCGCAAGCATTAAAAACCAAACATGCCACGATTGAAGAAAAAGATAGATACACCGGTGTCGATGCCGAGAACGAGAGAATTGCCCGAAACGTTGACGGCGGGCCGGGCACGGCGCACGATTAAGCCCAATCCGAAGTACATGAATGATGAAATGCTCGTACCGTCCACAAAAACGGTCGATGACAACGAGCTTAGCGAGGATGAATACATCGTAGATTTCGAGGAGAATGATGATCCGGAAGATTCAGGTATGATAATTCGCAAGTCGATTCGACCGTCTACACCTCAGACAACGGACGGACAACCGAGGCGGAGGGGTCGTCCACCGAAGCCAAAACCAGTGGACGCACCAAGAACGGAACCGATCAAGAACCTACGAAAGGAGGTGCTGAAGAAGATGGACTACAAAACTTATAATATCAGCAAGATGCGGCACATAGCTTCGCAACCAATGCACGATGGACGGCGCAAGCTGAACCTGACGATCGATTCAATTGAATCAGGTTAGTTTATCTTTGTCATTTAAGATATGTTGCATCTGATCTGATGTACGCGATGGTGTACTGTATTTGTTTTTATCTCATAGATTCCGCGGATCACGAGGAAATGGACGATGATATGGATGTACAATCGGTGCGGTCCCAAGAATCATTACAGATGTATTGGGAACCAAAGTTGTTCAGTACCAACTCATTAAAAAAGCAACTCATGGCTAAGATTATTGACCGGCGGGGGAGCATCGTAAAGAAGGGCTCGATCGATGGCAAAGCGACCGAAGGCGGTGGCGGTACGACCGAAGATGATGAGTTCGAGGAAAAAGACGAAGATGAGTTCATACACGATAGCGATGCCAAAGCGAGCGAACCAGAAAACGTGACGCCCACCGTGCGGCGTTCCGTTGGACGACCCCGAAAGCACCCGATAAAGCAGATTTCTCCGTACGGTGGCAAAATTCTGCTGCCGGGCATGAAATCTTCTACCACTTCCTCTACCGTGGTGCCTGTTCGGAAACGTGAACTGGATACGGATGATGCCGTTGGTTTGAAGCAAACAGAATCACAGCAATCGAAAATGTTGCGTCGCTCGTATGGACTAAAAAGTGTAAACTCCCAAAATCAAAGCCGAGAAGTGGAATCGGACGAACAAGATGAGGAGAAGCAGCCACAAAACCGATCCACCGTCTTATCGACACCGCAGCGTTCAGGAATTACCAAGACTCCGGTATCTGCGCTGAGGGCTAATCGTTTGTTCGAGAAGGTGAACAAATCACCCACGATTACGATCGTGAACGTGAACGATATTATGAAGATGAAATCAAAAGGCTTGTCTGACATGCGTCGCAAGACGATGCAGGATCAGGTGGGGGAAGAGGACGATCGTGATTCGGAGGACGTGGAGGAAGACATGCAGTCCGATCGCAAACAGGATGGCGGACAGAAAACAAACAATCTGCTAGTGGCATCCATCTTAGAACGAAAGCGACCGGTAGCCCTGGAAAACTTGCAAGACGTTCGCAAACGGGTCCGTGAAACAACCGCCAAACGATCCAACCAACGACCGGAACAGGCGACCACTGACGATATCGTCGATTTTGAGGACATGCTGCAGAAAAATATTGTCAGTGCGAATCAATCGCGTGTGAATCCGGTTGGCACTACGGCGCGTGGACGGGGACGACCACCTACGAACTCCCAGCGGCAGGATGAAAACTACTCTGGTGGGGCTGCAACGAAGGGTAGTCGTTTTACGACGAACAATCGTACGGCGACAAACGTAGCCACGAGACGTTCGCTCCAACCACCGCGAATATTAAACGCAACCATGAAGCTGGGGGATCGTCATCCCAACACGAAGCAATCGAGCGCCTCTGGCAACAATCATTACTCGATCGATCTGACCGATCCGGATAATAACGTGAAGTTGGTGTCCTCTTCTACTGAAACGTCTCCCGTTAAAAGGTCACCACTTTCCGCCTCCCAGTATGCTCTGAAGACAGCGGGCGTGGGCCGCATTAGCTCGAGCAGCACACCACAGGAGGCAAAGAAGCGGCGTGTGACGTGCTACGAAACATGGAACGTGATACACATCAAATCAATCGACTCCACACTCAAATCGCCAACGATGGCACTATCGATGATGGGACTGGCCAATGTGGCGGAGGGAGTGACGCTACCATCGGAAGAATGGTCGTTGCGCACCGTTCTCGAGAAGCGAAAGGGCTCGCTGCCCAAGGACGGCGAGGTGTTTCGAGGTTCGATTCAGGAAAATAACATAAAGGAAGAGGAAAAAGCCGATTATGAACCGACCCGAATCATGTTCCGCCGAAAGGCTCCAACACCTGGTCGCTTTAATGTGCAGTTTGATCGGACGGTAAGCTTCCGCAACGATACGTACACACTGAACGTGGACGGGCAGAGCTGCCGGTTGATGGCTGCTCCGAACCGGCTGGAAACGCTACAGGATATCGAAACGCTTCTGAAAATCGTCGACTACGTGGATCTGAAGCATGGTTGCGTAGCCATTAGCGCGCCATCCGTAAGGCGCGTTGCAAGCAGCAAGGATGCGGTAATACTGTAAAGAGAGACACGAAACAAAATCGGTGGCGAAGAAAACTGCACTCGACAAACAAAACAACAAACAAAGTCACCGACTTCAACGCAAACAACAGTCACATGTTGCCGCGCGTTGTGTTCCATTCTGTATGTTGGTGGTCTCCATGAGCTGAAGGTAAATATCCGGTACCTTTGGAGTCTGAGAAATTCCACACCTTTGGTGCATCTATGCCGAACATGCGATCTACAAAACATAATTAAGCTCAACCATTGCTTACGTTTGTACAATTGAATTGTATTTCTCGAACTCGATATATATTGTTGAACCGGGAAAGAAATTCGTCATCTTTTATCTCATCCTATATCATCAGAATGCTCTAATTCAATGTAAAAGATTAGAGAAATATGATGTCGATTTTGAGTCGCTTTTGTACATCCTAGCAATCGAGACATGAAGCAGCGGTTTGTGAAATCGCCCGAAACTTTTTTTTTAATGCACACTTTAATGTGGCCCAAAAACTTCAGTACAAAATTTTTAGAATTCCATTCAAATAAAAAATGGACATGATTTTTGACTACAACAATGACTGAAGTTTATCTAATAAACTACTGCCAACTGGCATTGTTGGAACGTTATACAAACAAAACTCTATACTTTTATATAAAATTGCAATCAAAATCGACAAGGCCATGTCCTGATTTAGGCACCTTGTGCATTTGTTTGTTGTAATTATTGTATACCCACCTTGGGTAATGGGTCGTAAATATCCCTTTAAAATTACACTTTTCTATATATACCTTGAAGATGTCATCACTATTTTTTTCTACTACTTCATATCTCTATCAACCTTTTATGCAAAATTTAAAACTAATCCAAAAATGTATTTTATTCTTCTTTCTCATACAGATCAGACACAAGAAGGATTTGCTCCACAACAATGTGAATGATGGAATAATTCAAAATGATAATTTTCATTTAGTGTCGTACGATTCACCGCTAAGATGTGTGTTACAAGCTGTGCCTGTTCAGACAATGAGGAAAACGTTGTTGAGAAGCGACGCAAATTAGCTATTAGGATTTTTTTTTGGTAAGTTAAATATAGCGCATCCATACCATAGGCACTCAGTCTCCTTCACATCTTGTGCCGAGTATAGATTCGATCGAAAACCACAAAACTGTAAGGATCAACGTACTCCTTCTTGGATTGTATCTACATGCGTACATCTTTTTTTTTTCAAATCAGATGATTTTTTTTTAATCAAAGGGAAGTTTTAAAAGTTTAGGTCGTACTTTCTTTTTCATATATTCTGCAATTTAAAATTCGTTATCCATTGACGAATTAACTTTAAGCATCGTATTTTAGTTTGTTTGTCCTGACAATGGTATATGTATAGATACAAATAAAGAGATGAATAACAAACGAACGTGACTTGTGCCCTCTGACATCATCCCGATGACTTTGATGGAAATTTAAATGCAATACCACTGGTTCCCTAAGGTAGCCAAATTGGTAGGGATTGACACATCACCGAACCGCGGAAAACTGCTCTGTGTTCCAGGGCGTTGCACGGACCAGGCCGCAACATGATTTGCCGCCGCAACACAATTTGCCAGCAGTTGATCTGGGTGTTTCGCTAGAAAATGGGCTAACGCACCAATGAAAGCATCGCCAGCACCCTGATGAGGCAGATTTGTTTTTAAGGTTTGCACAGAAACGTACTTTTAAATACTGCTTTTTTTACTTACCGTCGTGTCCACGACCTTCTCCACCTTCACTGGCCGTACGTGATAGACTTTGGAGTAGTCCTGCTCTTCAGCAAATACCGCACCCTTCGCTCCGAGCGTGATGATGATCGTTTTGCAGCCCATATCCCGCAATTTGTACAACGCCTCTTTCGCTTGTCTGTAAATGGGGGTTGTTACTTTAGTTCCGAAAGCGAGAAAGAAAGATAAAAATTCCGAACAACACATTACTGAACATCGCTGACGGTCGTCATATCCGTGAGCAGTGCAGCTTCAGTTTCGTTCACGCAGAATATGCTTGCGATCGATAGCAGGGAGCGTGGTAGATTCTTCTCCGCCGGTGCTGCGTTTACGATCGAAATACCCCTAAACGCATTTAAGGCTGCGATCGTCCCTTCTATCGGTGTTTCCAGCTGGCAAACGAGAATACGGGCCTGCCCAAAGATCTCTGCATGGCATTGAACATCCGACGGTTCGAGACGCCGGTTTGCTCCGGTCACAATCACGATCTGATTATCCCCATTGTCGGCCACATTAATCTGCGCAATTCCGGTACTCTCGCCCGGTACGATATCCACCTGTTCCACGTTGACTCCTTCGCTCGCGAGCGTTTTCCGGTAAGCTATGCCCCACGGATCTTCACCAAGTTTCCCGATCATCACGGTGCGACTACCCAGCCTAGCTGCGGCAACACACTGATTCGCGCCCTTTCCACCATTTCCGGTAGCGAATTTCGTTCCGTGAAGGGTTTCGCCGATCTTGGGTAACCGTGGAACGTAGCTAAGGGATAATGTATGTTTGCGTTGGATTACAACGATAGGTGATTTAGAAGAGGCAACAACTATGCACACACAAACGCACATACACCAACCTGATAAAATCAACTATGCACGATCCAAACACCAGAACATCGAAAGAGGCCATTTTCTATCGCACTTTTGGGCAAAAAAAAACAATAAACGGGTACTGTGAGGTGTACACTTTGCCTCCGTCGCGCACTGAACAGCTGATAAGAGACGACAGGAGCATTCGATAAGACGCCTTTTTACAGTATTTACCTAGCACCTAGCATCCACGTACACATTTAAAGGCACATGTTTCCCTTTTTGAGCTCGTTCATAAGACACACGCGTATAAACAAACTCGAAACAGTAACCGAATTTTCCATTTTCCATCGTGTAGCATGGTTCGTTGCTGCATGCTGCTATGGTTATAAAAGGTAAAGGTTATGGGAGGTATAGAAGGTGGTTATGGTGTGGATGGATGACTTCGGTTAGGATGTCTGATCCGACGCGGGTTGGATTTTATGTTTTCGAACGTAAAACACGCTTGATGGTTCAATTACGATGAAACGTGATTGATGTTGGAAACAATATTCGCGCTTCTATTGGCTTTATTACTTATTCCTCATTTAATTTATTAATCTAATCTCACCTTTACATGTTTTGTTATATTTTTATATAATCCATATTATTTTCATCAGTTTCTGCACTATAAAAACTATTTTAGGAAAATGTTGAAATTCAACTGAAGAAATAAAAAAAATTCGTAAAAAAGTAAATTATTTATTAACATTCATTTGATACTTTACTTCGCTATATATTTTGTTTTAAAAACTACATTTTCGCACAACTGGAGCGCGTACCTTGCAGAATGTCTTCTAGAGCCTGCAATCAATGACAAAAAATGTTTGACCCTGTTACAAACAACCTTGTTACAACATGGTTTAATAAGGGAAGGAAAGTTCAATGCCAGAAAAAAAATCTTGCTGAAGGTTACAGCGCTTGAAAAAATAACAAAAGTTGTTTTGATTAATTACTTTACTAGATCAAAAGAAAGTATAAGTGATAGTCAAAGTAATAAGAATGTAAACCCGTAGTATCAGAAACAACATAAACTAAATGTTAATTTCTATGGGATTGTCGTAAAATAAAAAGGAACATCGTTAATTTGTTTTTTGCATGTACTGTACGATTTGTGTAAAGCTACTTTCATCGCTGCTGTCATCTGATGCAGTTGGCAGCCCGGCCTGGGACATTGATTGGATAATCAATGTTTTGATTACGTTTTGCTGCTGGTTGTAGCGCACATCGTCTCGTCGAAAATTAATCCTTTCAAGATGATGCGACAAATCCTGCTGAAAAACGACATCCTCGTGAAGTTGGTGGCGGCCAGAGGCTACAGCCAGCCATCGACACCCGCCGCCGGAGGTGCAGCACCGAAAGCACCAGCTACGCCAGCTGATGTTCCCGGCTTAAGCTCACGTTGCGTTGCGAAGAAGGATGGACCAGTAGGACCGGGAGCCGAACGGAATGGAACATACAAGGTGCCGGAATACTTTAGCTACAACCAAACGAGCTACTTCGAGGCAGAGATTGAAATGTCCAAATTCCGCATCCCGCAGCCATCGGCGAAGAACTGAAACGGCTTCACGAGTGGATTGTAAATAAGGACAGCGGAAGCGTACAATAAACTGTTTAGTTGAAGGATATTACAACCGAGGAAACTGGGTAAGCTGGCTAAGTTGAAAGAAAAAAGGATAATTTTTACCAAAAAAAATCGAATGGGACAAAAAATGTCCGACAAAAGCATCCGCTGAACATTGAAAGTAGTGTCAGTTATTTATAGCTAAATTAGTATAATTAAACCTATAAATATTTCCAGTTCTTAGTGTGAAATAATAAATAAAAGAGCATTTGAAATTTTATTTCACAAATGTCACTACAGTCGCTATTTGCCAGACGTCACTGCGCGTTGAACCGTCCGTTGTGTTTTCGTCCATGACATTGTTTTGAAGGAGAAAAAAATAAAACTAGTTTTTCTGCATTTTGTTTTGACAACGCACAAAAGCTAGCAGCTGCGTAGCTCGGTTATTGGTGTGGAAAAACACAATTTCTCAGTTACGAAGGTGTTGACTATCGTCAGAAGTGATATTAAATTGGTGAAAACAAGAAAGTGAATCAGAAAGTGTTAAATTTTCTTTCAGCAAACATGACGAAGGTGGAAATTCCGCTGAAGATCAAAACCGATGGTGCAGCATCGGATACGTTCATTCAAAACGAGAAGGACGTTGAGGTGCGAGTGAGGGCTCCGAAAAGGGTGTTGCACTTCAGCGACGGAACGCTGGAAGAGTTTAGCGACGATGACGAAACGGCGGATCAAGTGGACAAAGGCGACCTGGATCCGGTGGACGAGGTACGAAAGCTAGCTGGTGCAAAAGAATCACAGGAAGCGCCTTTTTCGGACGCGCTGCTGATTCATAGCAACCGTGCGTTGTTTATTTATTCAGACCTTGACATCACAGTACTTCACAGCTTCGGTTCATAGATGGCGCGCATAGCAAAGATTCTGAGTTGAATTCAAATTTAAATAGACGTTTTTCGTTATTGTTGCAGTCCAAACTGAAGTGGAGCGAATGGATGCGCTACAAAACGTACAAGCTGGGAAGCACGGTTCTAGCCGGGTGTGATTACGTCGGCGAAGGGCTTGCCTCGTTTCTGGGCATAACAACACCGAAGTACAGCTATGAGATTGAAGAATTTAAACGCATGCAGGCGGAGCAGCAAGCGGAGGAGCGCGCAATACAAACATTCGTGGAGCAAAACCGTCCTCAGAACGGTGACGCGAGTCACAGCATTTCCCAAGCACCTTCCGCTACCAATTCATCAACGGCGGCTAAAACATCTGAGCCCAAAACTAGCGAATTGTGTATGGAGAATGAAATCCAAAAATTCTGAACCTTTTTCTCAACCGTTGTCACCCAGCCGGCGTTAGTATGCATATTTTCCGTCCGTTGTGAGTATGATTTCCGTTGGATTGTGTCCATCTGACTTTATTTATGTATTATAAGACGATCAAATTGTAAGTAATAAAAACAAAACAAATTTGCAACGCGCACAAGCCCACAATGAAGCACCAATCAAAGTAGAAGAGACAATATCGTTTAGTGGGCCCCTTATGTAATTAATCGCTTGCTGTGTGCTTTATTGGAAATGAGCTGAGATGTGTGGCAGATTGTTTTGCGTAACATCACCAATTACACTGATATAACGATGTAAGTCTGGCTACGGGGAGCATTTTTCATAAGAACGGAATTGAATTCAACAAGAACATCATATTTATTATCTTAAATCGCGAGGAATATTATTTGGCATAATGTACAAATAAGGCATATTTAAATTGTATCCTAATAAATCTAAGAAATTTAATTTTTACTTTCGTCTCATTCTTCTGTGAACTCATATGCTATGTGAAAATTACAATTAATGCTTTCGGATAATTATGTAGATTTTTGATACATTGTTTCACTTAAATATATGAATTGTGCATTGTGCTAGCTTTCAAAGCCATTTAAGGCAGAATAATTTTTTTGCATATAGTACTTACACAATTTAAGACCAACAACGAATCGAAGTGAAACTAAAAATGGCATACATTTAGGCAAAACGACTTTTCAAATTATTTAATATTAGTTCAACTAGTTTCCGCGCTAAGTGCTGGTTTCGGAAAAACACACACAAAATTGCATACATTTTGGCGTTGCGGCGCCACATTGGGCGCAATTCACTCATAAGTAACTCATAAATAAAGTGTAGCTCATAAAGGCGGGGCGTTGGGGGTGGTATATAGCTGCTCAGCCAATCCGGTGATCCGGCCAATCACGAGATGTGACCGGAAAAAATTAATTTCGAGCTGTGCTTTGCATCTCGCTTGCACGATTCGAGCTGCCTATCCTCGCCGGCGATCCAAATGGACGTTTGTTCGTAATTCGTAGATTGTGCATCTCTTTCTGGGGCGTTTTCGGCGCATTTTCCGCACACTGGGCAGAAACGCGGCGTCGGCATCCAAACTCGAGCGGCAAAATTTATAGATTTCTGACCATTGACGAGGATAACTTAAATAGAGTTTGCAACGCGGGAGCCTCTTTTACCGGAACAGGCTGCTCGTTAAACTTCCGCTTGCGCTTGTGCCTGTTACCGATTGCACCAGTAGCTCCTCAGACGATAAGCTACAGTGGTATTCCTCATGTTAAACCTGCTGTTTGGACCGACCTAGAGGCTCTTTGTTTGAAATTTTT
>JXWZ01005451.1:0-34652 GCA_000956215.1 Anopheles farauti No. 4 | reverse complement strand
CTGTTTATGCAACACGTTTGGCATAGCGAACACCGCCGAATTAACTAATCACGAACAAACGTCGTAATAAAATGTTGAATAAACTCCTGTCGCCTGTCTGTGCCCGCGGCTGCCAGGCAAGAAGCAAGAGAATGGGGCTGGAAAAGCCGCGAGAAATAAATTGCCCATGGTGAAAATGCATTTCCTTCGCCATCGTTTGCTCTTTTTCTCTTCCTTTGCACGTCGCCTGCACTAAAGGAAGGAATGGATGAGTTGGCGGATTTTCATGTTTCAGTTCATTGACATCGTGCACCACACGAGAGTAATTTCCTGGCTTACGAATGAAATAAAGAATGGTTTGGAGTCCTCACACAGAACACACGACCATGTTTCATGTGGCTCGTGCTACCACCGCCGGGTGGTGATCGTGAGTGGCGAATGAAAAACGGGTGAAAGTGGCGTTTTATGATGGTGGAAAAGTCCCGCTGTGTGGACAATCCGGCTCGGGGCATATTAGCTGTTGTGGGTGCTCCCGTGATGATTGCGCTTCTTTTCGAATTGTCTCGTGCCACAATAGTGCAACTAACGAGGTACGAGCGTGACTGAATTGTTATCGGTTGTGTTTGCGAGTGGTTGAGACAGGGAAGTGAAGGTAGCAGAGATCTATATATGATCTTCTTTCCGTAGCTTCATCTCTTAGCTAGTATGACTTTGTCGAAGTTCTTACCAGCGTCCTCGAGACACAATGATTGTCAAACAAAAACCACTAGAACCTAACCTAATGTAATAGTTTGTAGCTTCGACCTTCAGAACGACTCACGACTCATTGAACAGTAACGTGCGGCACACTTTAGAAGCTAGACTCTACCACCGGTGGCTCAGAATTGTGTTCTACATTTTAGTTTCGATTTCATCCCAGACACGACGCCGATATTCGATACCCGAGAACTCAATCGATCGAGCACCGAGGGCTTTTCGTGATCTTTTGTCGAGTGTCTTTTGATTGGCAATTTGCAAGTAAGCGCAATTTACAACCCTCGATTAAGGGCCCCTGGTGCATTCTTCCTAGCTAGAACTTTGTTTCTTTCCCATCCCGAATCGGAGTATTTTCCACCAGTGCATCGCTAGCGGTATAGCACGAACAATTGCAACAACATGCCTTTGTCGCGCTAAGTTTTTATGATCGCAGCCGGCAGATTGCAAATCTCAGCAAATGTCAGAATAATTAGCTCGAGGATACAGGGGAAGTGGGGAGTTCCATTCCCGCTTCGCGAGTCAGATAAACGTTTCGCAACAATCCAACTCAACAAAAGACCTCTTGAAATGAAGTCCTTGAGCGTGTATGAAACGCGAATCAAGAACTGCATTGGCACGATTTCCAGAGAAGATTGCAAACCCCATGACGAAAAAAGGTAACCCCCGCTCTTGTTTGGTTTCCGAGTGACACGTTCACGTTCGCTGCAAAGTTTTCTGCAAACGAGAAACAAATAATAATTACGTCCGCCGTCGTTGCACGCCTTCATCGGTTTTGATGCACGGGGCGGGCGTGTTCGCCGCGAGGAGTGTTTATATCGCGGAGTCAAGCAAAATGCATTTCGCAAAACGACGCAGGGCCATATAAATTTTGCATTTTTGTGGTGGATAAATCACGTCCACTTGCGAGGCAAAAAGGCATCACAAATCGGTAGCTACTTGTGCGCATCGTTCCACGTGCGTCGAAAATGATGACAAAACTAAAGAGCATGTTCAAGATCCACCCTGCGGCACACGAGCACTGAGACACTGAGGGTAATAAATCTATTCTCTAATTTTACTCCGTTTCACACAGCCGAAGCGGCAAAGGTGAGCCCGTCTGCTAAGGAGTAGATTAATGTTCGATGACACTCAATTATGCGGAAAGTGTGCTCTCTCTTCACCGACCTCTTGGCAGTCTGGGATGCGATGAAGATGTCTCGCATCGGGATGGAAAGAGCGACCGCCTCCAGGCGTGAAGAAGGTGTTAATGGAACTTTCGATCGTTTGTCAATGTATTTCGAGCCTCCTTCCCATCATAGATGAACCGCAAATATATGCACATAAAGGAACATGCGCACTCTTGGCGGGGAAATGATTGAAAGCCATTTAAAAGCGGTTCAAACCGTCCGTTGTGAGTGATGACACAAAGAAGCCAACCTGAACATCGAGCTTGGAACATAGTTGGAGGCAATCCAATTCATCATCGTGCTCCTAATACTGCATAAGACGCGTGGAATTAGCTTTACAAATAGTGGTTTTGGGCGTAATAATGGGTGGCTTTCTCGGGTGGCGTTTATTTTGGGATACTCTAAGGTGGTGCTACAGTGACCCACCTTTTACGCGCTGCTTCAAGAATGTTGTAGAAAATGTGGACAAGAATACAACCACGCATCATTTCACGTACACACCGTAAACGAAGGTACGAATAGTACGATCATAAAAATAGATGATTCACACCCCGCTCTGGGGGCGTGAGAAGACAGGATCGCGCTTTGGTGTCTCCTGCGAGCGCCTTTAAATTCCTTACATCGTCGACACTTTATGAGTTGACCTATACAACCCCCCGTCGTCGTTGTACATTTTCCTTTTTTCCTAGCCAACTGTGAATCATGAATCAGCGGCTGCTGTAAACACAAACCGCCTAAAGGAAACCGATAGCCTTTCCCTGCTAGGTAAAAGCTGACGGTACCCGTAACGAATTATGCAAATGCTTTCCTTTAGATAAGCATAAACAAAACATGCGGTGTGAAGATAAGAGGTAGACCCTCCGCTCCAGAGTGACACTCAACATTTAGAGAAACTATCTGCCTAGGCGAGGCCTTCCTCTTCAAGTGTCCTTCACTTCTTAACCGTTTTGGAAGCGCACTTATTTATCCTACTTTCTTGCTGGTTTTGTGATTATTTTCCAAAAATCATAAAACTCGACTCCTCAAATTGCTCTCGTTGTGTGGATAAGCGTTGCGTACTGCTTTGCCTGCGATCCAGTGCGTATCGTTCGTCGCCCTCGTGCAGTTGGCCACTCCTCTACCGACAAGCGACTTTCAAACGCTCCTCTCCGTTAGCAAAATTCATCAGTGCGGATGTTGTTTGACTTGGTTCGAAAAGGCGGAAGAGACACCAGTGTGTATATGTATGTATCAGTGTGTCCGTGAAAATCCAAAAATACACACTCTCCGTCCGTTTCGTACGATTTCCACAGGCGGAGGAGATGTCGAACGATGCTACGCCTAGTCTGACGGAAGTGTGGAATGTAATATAGCTCGAAAATTTCGGATCGTACTCTCCGCCGAAGCGTCAAACCCTGTGGCATAGTGCTAATTTATGGCGTGTTTATGTTATGTCGGGGATTGTGTGTGGAACGTGTGATTTAGTGGCTCGAGATTTTGCGATCACGGTCCGGGGGGGTATTTTCTTGTCTGAATCTTCCAAATCGCCTGCTGTGAAAAGTGTCAGTGGGAGTGTGGTTTAGTGTTTCAGGGTGTTCAATCTAGGAAGAAAAATTTTCGCAATCGAAGTGCTCGAAACACATTAAGGCGCTGGCGGTAGAGCTGGATGTGAGTTTTTTTGTTTATTTATCAACAATTTCTGGATCTCAGGTTCCTCTAGCGTGACTGATCGTAGCTCGGTAACAACAGAATGTGGGTGTTGTCTGATGATTAGCACCGAAGGCGCGATTTGGTAAAATAGTTTTGAAGAACTTCTGATTTTGATGACCACATTGGTGTCTCGACACACTCCCGTGGGATTATATATCAGCATATTTCGGGGATCGTAAAACTCGCATTGTGCTGCACGCATTCCTCGCAGCCGTGCGTTTAATGGTTCTTCCCGTGCGTGTGGGAGCTCATTTATTTCATCATTTTAAATATTTTCGTCAAATTGTTTGCCTTAAGATGAGAGCGTTTGCATTATTCCATCGAAGGAGAGAAGATATACTTGAGTTAATCTCGGTGGTGTAATACACCCCGTTATAGAGATATTTTGTTGATCTGTTCCGTCTCGGATATCTCGGTGCGATGGGAAAAATCGGAACGAATCGCCTCCGCATGAAAAACAAAACAACAAACGCTTGTTTTTTCCGTGTTGAGTAATCGGACCAATTGGTCTAATGATGGTTGGTCTCTCGGGCGGCTTTTGTAAAGCTAACAAAGTAAGGATGTTGGTTTGATGATTTTTTTTCCTGATTCCATCACTATCATGCCAAAAAAAACAACAACCTCCTCGCGTAAGACCCAGACGGCAAGAAATAAATCACACCTGTCAGAAACGAAAAAAAAAAACCAAACGCGCTTCTCGTTAGCGATGAGTTTGTGGCGGCGCTGCTGATATTTATGTATCTTTGATCACGATCCGCACTCATCACCAGCAAAGTACCACCATAGCCGTTTCGTAAGATGAAAATGGTTTTCCACCGTTTCGACGTAAGCGTCGCGGCTTCGCGGATTACGCTGAAAGAAAGCAAATTTTGGAATTAATGGAAAAACACAAACAAGGTCGAGGAAAGCGAAAAGGTTTGCAAATTTTGTTTTTATACGAATCGCCCTGTAAAGGCGCTGGGAGAGGAGAAAAGCGCGAAAAAGTTTTCGCTTCGCGGATCGTACGGATCTAATTTCAGTGGAACAATAATAACCAGCATGGAAGGAAGCTAACCTAGTTTTCGGACACACACTTTATCCAATGCTAATTTATGACCCATGCTGCCCATGGGGTGCCTATCTCACACCTGCCGCGCACCAAGTGCTCCATTTTGGGTGGTCTGCTACACTCCTGTCCACCGGAACCGTAGCAATCACCTATGCAAACCAGCATACACACACACATACATACGCCCGAGGAACCTCCCCCGGGGCGAGCGTCTCTTTCTGCGGTGAAAGAGGTCCAATTAGTGGCGGTTCAGGGGCGTGCAATTAGTGAATTTATTGATGGGAAATGAGTGAGTGATTGAACCGAACGGCAACGAGGTGACTTTCACTTTGGACCACGATCGCGTTCGAGAAGGTGACATAGAGCGGGCCAAAAATTTTTCAGCGGGCGGTGGTGGTTGTGCATAGTTTTATTGGGACTCCTTTCGAAAACAGGGACGATATCCCTAATCGGGGTGCTAATGTGGAAGATGGTTGTAAAATTAGTGCGGAATGAGGTTTGTTACATTGTGGATATAATTTAAATCAATATATGTATTTATTATGAATTGCTTCCTGATAGCGACAATTCCCATATATTCCATTCTTCGAACACATATACACATTGTTTCATGATTCCGAAAGCGCGCCCTCAATGTTGCGTTCTAATTATAACACGGAAGAGAAGGAGAACTTCTTGATCTCCTCGATAAATTGTTTTACCTCTTTGGATCTCAGACACGCTCACTCGCACCCTTTGCTTTTCGACCAAATTTTCAATGCTTCCCGCTCGAAATGACCGAAAATGATAGCCTTTCAAGCGCCGCGATTCCATTAACCTATCCGAGCTTGCTGCCGCGCCCCATTAGTTCGCGTCCAAAACGATCGATTCATTTTTCACCAAGGTTGTTGTTGCTTGTGGTTGGGATTCAGGGCACGGCCCCACCAGTACGTTCCAGTGGTTTAAACGGAACCCGATTTACATAATTTTACAGTTTACAATGCCTGGGAAACTTCAACCGGCGATGGCAGATATTGTCGTGTGTCATCGGGTGGGATCGGTCGACTCTGTTTAGAGTTGAATATGTTTATATGATTACTTGTTGTGATGACAGCGGCAATGACGCGCTTTTGACGCCTCCTAGCGTGTTCCAATCGATAGTAATTTACGATATTGGTCTGTTCGGGCCTGTCGAAGTGATAAGCCTAATGGACGCACTCTCCTAGTAGCGCAAGCGCTTCAACACCTCTCATACTGCAGTGCAGGTTCGTTTAATGTGGTACGAACGGGCAGCAGCCAGCACCGAGCTGCGATAACTTATCAGCGCTAAAAAAGGAAAAATCGATCGGAGTTTGGGCTTTCAAATCCACGGGTTGGAGAAGGGTTCTGCTAATCTCTCATACCAATACACCAATACTCACTGCAATCGTTTCTCCTCTATGTCTTTGCAGGAAATTTATCGCGAAATCAAATCGAACTCCCGGGCAGTAGCAGCTTGCATTCGTAGCTACGAACGTGACCGAAAGTCTGCCTCGTCTGCATCCGGCGGTAATAAGGGTTCCCTGACGCCGGAAGTCGAAGCATCGCTCGGAAGCAACACCAACAGTGGCCATAATAGTAGTAGTGTAGTACAAGACGTCACCGACGGCAACGGCAAAGAGAACGGCGGAGGAGGAGGTGGAGGAGGGTGTGGCGTAAAAGGATTAGAACGGCGCTATCATCTACTCTACCTGAAAGCCTTCGAGATACAGTGCCTGTTGGAAGGATTATTGGATAGTAAAACTTCGGTAAGTGTGTGCCGTGTTCGGAGACGATTGAAGTGATTCGCTCATGAGGATTCACTTTTCTTCCCACAGAGCTCAGACAATAACGCCAGCTTGTCGGACACGGATGAGGAGCCGGCTAACAAGCTAGCCCGTGTTAGTAGCTCCAGCACCAAATCTCAGGGTTCCACTCACAACGAAACATTGAATAATGTAAGTGTTCCCTGTGTGCGACGCCGTCGAACAACACAATTTATATCGTGTTTTCATTGTTTTCTCCCCTCCACAGGAAGAATGGGTTAAAGTAAAGAAGTTGTCAAACGCTGGATTCGATGCCGATTCTGAGGGCAGCGATAGTGAAATTGTGCCGAAAATTATTGCCTACAGTGGAGCAGGCAACACCTATAGTAACAGCAGCGGAAGCATCCAGAAGCAGGACAGCAGCCAGTATCACCTGGGAGCGGGCAGTAGTAGCATTAGCAGCAGTGCAGTACCATCAACATCATCACCGAGCTCGGGTAATCTTATGATGGAAGCAGACATCAACAACCTCTCGACGACCACGACTTTATCCGATGCGACGACACTGACAACGACGAGCTCGAAGGCGGCCGAGGTCTCTGCCATTGTTGCTGCGACCACCGTGCTGAAGGAGAACATTCTTAACAACAACAACAGCCTGGAAAGTAGCAAATCAATCACTGGATGCGATCTGGTCGACGGTGCAGCCCTGCTCAGCAGTACCCTTGACACGGTGAACAACAATGCGAACGGGAATGTGAACGGTAGTGCCCTCGTAAAGGACCACACCGCCGAACGTCGGCTCAGCAAGGGTTCATCGCTTCGCAACGTGAAATCTTCCTCACCGGTCGGTTCCAACGGCAAGCAGAAACGTTCGAAGGTGAGCGATTCGTCGAAGTTTAATCGCTCCAATCGGAAGTCGAAGAACTGCGCCACGTTCTACTTCAAGCACCTGGACACGGACTCGGAACTGAACAAGGATTCGAGTGAGCGTACCAAGTCGGACGAATCGTCACCGGGAACGTCCTCTCCGTCGGCATCGTCATCGGAAGGAGACGACGAGTGGGTGTACAATAATGGTGAGGAGGAGGACGAAGAAGACAATGATCTGCTAGCGGTGCGAAAGCGGAACGACGTAGCAGCGGGTGAGGAGGAGAAGGAAAACAAACCGGACGCGCAGCAGGTGCATGCGGAGGAACTTGGAACGAGTGCCTTAAAGATGACGGCGAGTTGGGAGCTGAAGTCGAAGAAGTGTTTGGACTTTTCGCGGGAGGGTATGCAGAAAGCTAGCTGTGGCTCTGCGACACCCGGTCGCAACGGAGGTCGATCGTTGATGATGACGTCAATTGGAAGTTTTGGCAAAAGCTCGGACAGTGTTAACAGTGCCAAGGGATCGAAGGTAAGTGTGCTGCATGAAGAAGAGGAGTCTACTGTTAAAAGTTCGTTGCCCGTTAAATGGTTTTCTCGTTTTGTTAACTTTGACTGTTAATAAGCTTGCACAACTACACATCACTTGTTCTTAATGTTCTTACTTTGCAAAAAAAAAACAGCCGAAATATTTTTTTTCGTTTTTCTAAAACTTGTTTCGCTTTACGTATTCAAAGCCACTCGAATGAACTTTGTGATTTATCGATTTTCCTTTCAAATTGTGCGCTACGTGCAGCTGATCACAAGTGTTTCTTTTATACGCGTCGCTCCTTCATTCTCTATCTCTCTTCGACACAAACATTTCCGTTCACCTGTATTTGTTGCCTCCGCGCGGGGATTGCAATTATTTTCGACAGGGGTTGTGCTCGATTTTTTTTGCATCTCGTGGCAATGGATGTTGCCTGCCGGTCGTCGCGCCTGGTTTCAGATGTTTCGATAATCAACGTCATTAGCGTAGCAAAATGTGTGTTCGTTTCGCAGAAACAAACGCCGCTGCTATATCGATCGCGCTGTAGCGCCCCGGAGGCCTCAGTGTGTATGCAGACGGCGTTGACGTCGCGACAAGCTTACAAACCGCAGACTTGCTGGAGGGCAAGCGTGTTGATAGAACACACACAGATGTGTGTGTGTGCGTGTGATCAGCTTTTTTTCTTCTGTATCGTTGTTTTGTTTGGTAAACTTATCTTATCTTACTCTGTTGGTTGTTCCCAACGCTGAAAAGTGCCCTAGCGGAAGCACACGACGGCGGTATCTGTGTTTCGCTAGTAGAAAGGGTTGTCGCTGTTGCATACAGAGTGCTTTCTTCTCGATCAAATCCACACTGTTCGTTTGGTGTGGGCTTCCAACTCTCTATCCAGTGTGTGTGTGTGAGTCAGTATCAGTGAAAAGTGTTTATGTGGCAATTTCGTCCTCCTCCAACCCGTAGCGAAACCGACAGATTCGGATGAAAAGACACATTTTCTCATCGCTCACTCTCTGATTCGTTTGCGTTTCTTCTTGCTTGTGTTATGCTTCTTATGTGCTGTGCAGCCCGCGCAGTATGCAACCAGCTCGATCCAAAGGTTAGTGCTGCATGCCGAGACACTGGTGCGTGACGAAATATTGGCCAAAAACGCTGCCGCCGCAGCCGCCGCCGGCGGTACGCCGAAAACGGTGGTGAAAAACCCTCACTACTATCATCATCATCATCACCACCATCACCACAACTACAGTGCGAACAATAGCAGCAGTAATAACAGCAACAGTAGCATCAACCATCACCTTCATCCGGCCCAGCAGCAGCAGCAGCAGCAGCAAGTGCAGCAGGCATCAACGTTACCGGGTATAGCCTCGGCAACGGCTCACAGTAGTCAGCATCATCATCATCACCATCATCACGGTCACGGTCGAAAGGCGGAGAAAGCCATGAACAATCTGAAGATGAATCTGATAGAGGTAAGTGCCGCGCTCTGCTGGTGCATGTGTGTTTCAGCTCCCCTCTTCCCGTGCGGAAGAGACCACACTGATAGTTAGTTCCATTTGGCTAACGCCATAGCCGATTAACACCCGAAACAGCTGATTAAATTGTAAACACTTGTTTTGCTAATGTGCCACTTTCGTTTTTCGTTCGCTGTTAGGAATGGCTTGAAAAGCAACCGCTGGATGCACCGGTAGGAGCACCGCTTCTGCCGGCCTCCGTCCCGACAACCGACTGTGAGGCGTCCGGTGAGTACACCGATTCCGATTCGATCGCACGCGACACGGACAGCTCGGAAGGGTTGGCAAACTCGGTCGCCACCTGCCTGCAGGGTGAACAGACGCAAACGTCCCAGGAGCTGCTGAACGACGGTACGTCGTACCCATCGGAGAACTCCAACGATGTCTCCAACGATGACGAGGGCGGTGTTACAACCGATTCGAAAGGCGGAACCGCACCACCAGCGGGGGTAACGGCCGCTAGTTCGAACCCTTCGCTACCAACGTCAACCGTGCCACCGCAGTCGTCGAGCGTGTCGACGGTAGTGAAGCGTAGACCGCACCGATCCGCGGCCGATCGGCCCTGGTCGGTGTCATGCATGTCGCAGCTCAACTCGTCCAGCGTGGAAATTAACCAGTACGGTGGTGGTGGCAGTGGCACGAGCGGTGCTGGCAGTGGAGAAGGTCCCGCGGACAGCATGATGAAGAAAAAGGACGGTAACGACAGCGGCGGCGGCAGCAGCAGCAACAACAACCCCCGACAGCTGACGGATCATCGCAACTTTTCGATCAGCGAGTCGGCACTGAACACGATGTCGCGGTCATCGATGGTCGGAAGCCGTGGCAGCATGAAACCAACCACCAGTCAGCAAACCGTCGTGCGCAACTCCGAAAGCAAAGGTTCGCTCAAGAAGCGCAAGCTGCGGCCTCGTCGTAAGGTGAGTTAGAGTTGTTGTTTTTTTTTTGCTAAGGCACGTGTTTTTTTAAGGTGGCTGCTTGCAATTGGCGCTGCTTAAGGCCGCATAGCAGTGGATTGTGTGGCTGTGAACGTCGTTTAAATTGGTTTCGGAATTGGCATTGCCTCACGCGGTCAGTTTTCTCGCATGTGAAGGAAATCTATTTTATTGGAGTTTAAATGCGCTAGCCTAGTGTTGAGTTATATTACACCAGCCCGCGTGAGTGTTGCAGCTTTAGGTGGCGAAGGTTGCGTCATTTTAACTTTAATGGCTGAGATGTGAAGATGATTTCAAAGTTTGTTCAATATAAAGTGCATACAAATTAAGGTTCTGCAGTGCTCTTGTCCATATCTGTTGGAATATCGAATAAGATCCTGTTCATAAAACAAACATCATCACAGTGTAATGATGTCATGAAGAATACTGATTACAAACACATTCGTATAAGCCTGTGTGATCTGACACATGTGTACAGTACGTCTTGTACGTTCGCGTTTTCGGCCAATCACAGACACGGGTCAGATAAAAAGTAAATATTCACACTCGCTCGCGTACTCTTTTCGTGATGCTTACTTGTAGTTGCATTTTTCGCAACACCTTTCTGCTAGCTGATAAACGTGACGAGAAAATTCCGTTCCATTAACAATGCGTCGCGAAACGTAGCAAGAGCTCTGCTTAGATCTCGTTAGATAACTAGAATCAGTACTGCAGTGATCTGATCTGAAAGTGTGTTTTGAGTGATTGTTCGGTGCTGTTTTTAATAATCGTGTTTACTTCCTGCTTGCAGAATCGTATTGATGAATCTGGTTCGGATGAATCGCAACCACCGCCACACAGTTCGTCGACACTGCATTCGCTGCTGCTGCAGTACAACGCACTCACTGGTGGCAGTGGTGGGCAACCGCTGCGCGAGCTCCAACTCTCCGGAACGGGAGGTAGTAACAGTAGTGTCGCAGGCGTGGGTGGTGCAATCACCGGCAGTACCAGCGGTAGTCGACGGTTGCTGAAGTCGGAATCGTTTTCCGGTCGGTTGCGGCTGTCCGACGATCTGCTCACGCTCTCTTCCCTGTCCGGATCTTCCTCGCGGAAGTCATCCTCCGTACGACAGACGACAGCGGTGACGACCCGGTCGACAAGGCGCTCGCAGGACAGCGAGGAAGAGTTCGGCGGCGCGATGGCGAAACCCGAGTTCCGGATTGGTTCAATGACGCGCGCCCGGTGTGGCAGTCTCAATCTAGGATCATTAGCGGCACTTGCTAATTATAATCTAGATGGTGTGGAGAAGGCGGAAACCGATCTGAACGGAACTGGCACCGGAACGGAGGAGATGAGCAGCTTCTCCGAGCAGGCGTGGGATAACTACCAGGAGAAGTACATGTCGGAGCCGTACTCGGAGGACCAGGATACGGACGCGGCCCGTCGATTGCTCGACTTCGGCGACGACTATCGGAACTTTATCGACTCGCAGTCGGACTGCGCCTCGTCGTCACTGTCGGCGGCGAATATGGACTCGCTATCGCCGCCCCGGTTCCGGTTGAAGTCGGAATCGGCCAACAAATCGGAAGCGAACGCAAATTCGCTGAATCGTCGGAAGCGATTGGACGAGTACCGAATGGATGACAGATATGGTGAGTGTCTTTAGTTTGACGTTTTTTATAAAAACTTTTTTCCTCTCTTAACGGAACATTTAATTTTAACTAATATTATATTATGTCTCCCTTACAGGCAACAACATGAACTCCTGGTCGAGCAAGTCCGGCAGTCCACCCCAATCGACAACCAACGCCAATGGTCGCAAGCATGGCTCACTGTCGTTCCTCGAGGCAGCTCCTCTCGCAACGATGGTCGAAACAACTCCCGTGTCGAATGGTGGTAACGTTGGTCTCGGTGCCGCCGTTGGTGGCGGTGTTCGTCGGCGGTCGTTGCGATCGGTCGACAAGCACAATGCTTCCTCGGCCGCATTTGTACGGTCCGTGTCGCACGAGACGAGCAGTAGCTCGAACAACGAGTTCGACGAGGACATGGAAGCGGATGTGAAGAAGCTGCTGATCCAGAGCAAGATCCGGTTCGCCAACACCGAAGCGCTGAAGGCCAAGTGTCATTTGCTGAAGCCGGACGACTACGTAAGAATGTTGCTTCTCTATTACTGTGAACTTTGCTTGCGTTATGCATGTGTCCACTGCTGCTGTATCAGCGCCCTGTTGTTTGTGCTAGTTTTTATGTTTTGGGAGCTGTGTTATGGTAAAAGTTGAGAGTGTGTGTGATCAGTAGGATTATGCATTTGAAAGGGGTTCTAGGGATGGGGGAAAATATGTGATACAGTGCATGTGGGTTATACAGGGTTTGTTTTAGTTAAATTTGTAGAAATATAATAGAAAATTTAACACGTATCATGTGTGTGCGTGAGTATGTGTATAAAGTTGAAGCAAATGAGGTTGAAATAGCATTCGTAATCCAAGGATTCCCATTTCTTACGTAATCCAGTTCTCATTACTTCAATGGTCACCGCTTTGGAGCATATTATTTTCATTTCTTTTACTTTAGCTCGTATGAGAGTGTGTTTGTGTGTCACTATAAGTTGCCGTGTAGAAATTCCCCAAGGAAACCAGCAATAGTAAGTTTTGTAAATACAGTTCGTTCACACTGCCTTCCTTTTCTTCAAACGAATGCTTCTACTTGATTAGATGTTGGAAATTGGCTTCATAAATTGTTGTTCTACGAAAATGGAAGCACCGCCGTTTCATACAGCGCACCTCACCTGCTGGTACTACATTTAATGGAATGGTTGCGATATAATTTAAAAAGCGTCTCATGTTCATTCACTTAAAACCGTCCTAAAATGACTATCAATCATTAGCTATAAGTAACTGCGTGAAGGTACTGATTTAAGTAAGGCTAAATTCTCTTGGCTAATTATTTTAAACCTTAGCAAATCCATCATTTTACTCACTCTCACAATTTTACCATAACCACATGCCATCGTTCATTGGATTTCACTTTGACGACGATTGATTGTAATAAATATTTTTCTTGATTCTATTCCTTCCTGCAGAGCGAAATCATTACCACGTGTCGGGAGAATGTGCGCTGCCTGGAGTTGGTGCTACGCTGCCAGCCGGGCACGGTGCTAACCGCAGCCAAGTGCCAAGATTTACGAGGTAAGCGGATGATGCATCGTGCACAAAGTAGCTCACCTTCTTCCTCCAATGCTCACGCGGAGGATGAGAATGAGGATGAGCACGACAGTGACTATAGTGATAGCGACGATAGTAGTACAATTAGCTGTTGCGATACCGATACGGGCAGTACCGATAGCGACGCCAGCACATTAGGCAGACAGTCTGAGCTAGGGAAGTTGACGCCACAACCGTGGAGTCGCTGTGTCGGACAGCGCGGTTGCAGGAACGGAGGGCCAGGCAAGATACAGACGTTAGCACCTAGTGAGAACAGGAGAAGGGTGAACGGGGGGCAGGATAGCAAGGAACAGTGGCAAGAGAACGAGCGACCGATCTCCTCTTCCGGTGGCCGGGCGATCCAAAAGGCACGTTCTACCCACCGGAAGAGGAAGAAGGTGGTGGTGGTGCGGGAAGAGTGTCGCTGTGCGCGTATAACGCGCTTCATTGCCTGGCTGATCGATTTCTTGCTCGACATCGGCAACGTCGTACGAAACTTTACGCTGTATCGGTTTTTTGTTGGCGTTCTGAATGGTTTCTACCGGTTGGTGGATTTCTTCGGGCGGGATCGTAAAACGAACGTACCGGCTGCCATTACACCGACCACCGCAGCAGCGGCAGCGGTGGTGAGCAGTGGTAGTGAAAGCGGCATGGGAAGTTTGACCAGCGTAAGCGCTACCTTCGCCACCACGAAGGCCCTAGCGCGCGGGGCTGACGATATTCTGAAACGATTGACCATCGGCATCATTTGAGTGTCCGAATGTAGTTTTTCTTTGACTCTGGTGCAAACGCGTACATGTGTGACGGCATGTATGATGGTGCTTGGTGTATATATGTGTGTGAATAAGGTGCACTTGCTTTATCTCTCTGTCTCTTGCTCCTTTTCCTTGCTATGCTTTCCTTTCCGCAAACTCTCCGGACTCCACGCAAGGTACTCGCAGTCGATTACGTCTTCGAGACGTCACGCTTCTGCTTCTGCTGGACAACAACCACAGTTAGCCAGTGTCTAGCTTTATACGTTGCTTTTATTATTTTCATTCTGTTCTGTGTCGTTTCTGTCACGCGCTGCTGTGTATTTTAAACTGGATTGAACTTTTAACCTAATAAAGCATCACAGGCTCGGCACCTTTGAACACACATAAACGCATCGTTTTCTGTTGCACTGGTTTCATTTTATTTTCTGTTACTCTATCGCCCGCTCCGTCACCAATCTCTTGCCGTTTTGTTTGTATCGTTCCGTGTCGCTCGTTGTGTCGTCTTCTTGTCTCGGTTCGGTATTGGTATTGTGAGGTAGATTTAGTTGCCGGTAATAGGATAACACTCTACGCGGAAGATTTTCATTGGGTAATTTGGTTTTCTAACCTATCTGCACGCTAATCTAACACTATTCTGGGCGGAGTTTTCACATGGAAGGACAAACCATAGTAATTTAACACATTAATTTCATAATCAATACAAAATGTAGTCGTCGTTTACGTCACGGTAACGACTTCTATTTTACTGATGTTGCTCAGTTATGTGAAAAATCCTCGCTGTAATTACAAATCAGTTCTTGGTACAGGGATCGTATAAGGTTAAGTTTATCAGTAGTCTTTAATTATTAGAAAGTTAGTTCTTCACAAGTTTGTTTGAAAAGAACTCGTGATTGCTGCATAGGTAAGTACGTATGAAAGGCTCAGATTACGTAAATACGAAAAAAAAACATAACTACATCAGAGAAAGAAATCACAACATACACATTCGTAAAACATTCATCTCAGCTGTGTTTCGTCTAAAGCTCACCGCACGCTTTGCTTGCAAGCATATCATTTTCTTATCAATCACTCACGCTCTCACTGAGCACTAGCTAGCCGTCCTTGGACACTCGCCTTTGCTTTGACCGTCCTTCAAAACAGCATCCTTGACCGTGGACAAACGGCCTCGGTCCCTAGCGGCGTGACCTGGTTTTAGTACTTTCGCTTTCAAATAGGTCAGTCACCTTTCATTCGGTGCGAATCTAGGGCGTGTGACAACTAATTCAGAGCCAAACAGGTCAAGGTCACATTTGAAGGTTTTGTTGGGTACAGCTTCTCTGCGACAACTCCCCGCCCAAAATGTAATTCAATTGCAAAACACGCTTTTCCGTCGAGAGTACACACTGTGCATAAGTTCTCCAGTTTGGTGTGCCTGAAGAGTAAATAGATACTGTTGCCCTTTCGGTCACACGTGGTTGCGGCTTGATGGTTCGGGTTAGTCACAACAACAGACATGTAGGAGTAGTCATTCGGGTGTTGTGCGCATGCCCTTGCCCTACCTCTGACAACTGAACATTTCAGACCGAAACGTCATTCATTTGTGAGATCCTCTGTTTGGAAGTTGTTTCTGTGCTTGCTGCGGAAGAAATCTTGCGAAGAGAAAACAGAAAAAATTGACTATTTATGATTGAAATTTGTGTGTTAACATAATGCCAGATCTATGGACGGTGAAACACAACCGAACATCTGGCAAAGCAAGTGCAAGAATGATAGATTAGCGTTCTGTTACGTGAACGGCGTGTAGGTTAAAAGCAGTAATTAGATTTTGGATGCTGGCAAAAACACGCCGCTGGAGAATTCATTAAGATTCCATCCACACCAAATCGGTGCGGAGACCACTCGATCGCCTCGAATTCTAGTGGAACGAGAGTGAAACTCAAGTGCCTGCCAAAGGTAGTACCAATGCGTTTAACCGCCGACGTCTGGCTTTTGTGAGATGATAATGTTTGTGTCAGTATTTGGGAGCAGTGTTGGGCACAACAGCAACAAACTGTGAGTGGTAGGGAGAATCGACCAGATAGTCGGAGTCGCGACTCGCCACCGCAAAGGGGTCGTCTAGGGTCGAGTTTTTGAAGCGCCACCACCGCTTGGTGTTTGTTTTGCTTATGGTCGGTCGCTTACTAATACCAACGTCGTAGTAATCGGTGGGGAACTTGCCAAGTATGTGCATGCGAGTGTTCGAACCCGTGGTAGTCGCACCGGTGCACTAGCACAGCGCAGGAGGGCTTGATCGTTTACATACACGCGAGGTGGTGATCGTGTGCGAGACCAGATAGAGTGCTATAGTCGAGTGCCGCGAATTGCGCGTGTCATTTTTAATGCCAGAGGAAGCATCGATTACGCGAGAGGAAATACGAATCTGTTGTGCGGTTTGTTGTCAGTGAGAGGCGTCAGTGGGGTGATGGCCTTTCGCGGTTTGATGTATGGGGGTGTGATTTTCGTTCGGCCTAAGCAGTAGACAAGTTCACTGATCTGTGCAGTACCAACTACTTCCATGTCGCAGGCGGCCATGGTCGTCAGGCAAAAATCTCACAGAGCGGTGCAGACCGACAGACTTCACGGTACAGAAGTGTGCTCCACTTTCACACTTTCAACTAGTACTTTTCTGATAGTGCGCTCGTCACCTGTTTCAATTTCTTCAAACCTCCATTTCAGATACGATCGTCTGCTGGGAAGGCCTGCTTAACTGGAGCGAGCGACGCGTCATCAGCAGTCAGTTCCTGGACGACATACGCACGCTGAAGGATGTCCTGGAGGAGCTGGGCAGCAAGACGTTCAACATTTGCTCCGAGTCCCACATCCAGCTGGCGATCGATCAGTTGAAGGTAGGTGTTCACTGTGTGCCAATGATTGCTGAAGCGTATCGGAAAAGGAACGGGTTGCTTTCGAGACACGTTCGATAGAAAGTGAACTACAAAAGTGATCGTGTGCGCATGCGCAGTAGTTGCCGCTATTTAAAAATGCAAACCATTGTGTACGTGATGATCAGCAAATAGCGCAATGCCAATTACTGTGTCGAGTAATTATTAAATACCGTATCTTAAACAGGCGAACCAACTCACTCGGTTCGGGCAACGATCTACACCGATGTCGTAACGGCGTAAACGCTCGAGTATGCCACGTGGAACAGCACGTGTGTTTTTAAGACTTAAGGGGAAGAGATCATTACTGGTGCGTGTCCAGTGTGTAGATAAGATAATCTTTTGACGAAACACTTTTCGGTGTAACGAAAGGAGACGCTCATGATACTTTCTGTGTGTTGTGTGATGTGCATCGAAGCGTATCAATGCGGAAAGAGGAACATGTTTTGGAGGTTTTTGTTGACTCAATGACGCAATAAACAACACCCCCTTCGAACGTGTGAATTGTAGAGCCCTTCTCAGCGATCGTTCGTCAACCTGTCCTTCGCGCTCTTAACAAACATTTTCCCTTTCCGGTTATTTTTGAACAGAATGAGCACAAAGTTCTGCAGAATCAGCGGCCCAAGATGCTCACGCTGAACGCGACCGTCCACAACTGGGTGTCGAATCAGGAGCAGCAGCGTAAGGAGCTGCTCGACCCGTCCGTCGACGGCCGGTTGGAGCAGCTGGAGCGCGATAAGAACTTTGACCGCTGCATCGGTGGCCACTGCGGAGAATGCTACGATTGCCTGAACGATATACGCATGGATACGTCGGTCAATCGGGAGCTAAAGTATGGCATTACCACACTCTACAGTACCTGGGATGAGGCCGAAGTGAGGTGAGTGGTATTTTATGGGTGAAACCTATGTAAAATTTAGGTACTAATGCTTTTGATTTCATTCCTAGGATAAGAAACCGTATCGAAAACCTGACCACCTCCATGATGACCTGGAAGCAGCTGGAGGATGGGTTGAGCGATTTTCGCGACACTCTGGACCGGGACCGAGGAAAACTTCAAGGCATTGAAGGTGTCCTCCAGAGTGGCGGCGGCCGTGTGACCGAGGAGTTCGTCAATAGCGTGAAGGAGGTCGTTAAGGCCCTCTCGGAGAAGGTGGATCCTCTTTTTCACGAACAGCAGCAGAATGGTGCACTCGAGGCCGGCACTCGCTTTCAAGAGTCCATCCAGCAGCAGGAGAACCTGCAACTGCTGGCGCCCGTGCTGTCGGCTGCGTGCGTTAAGCTCTCGTCGAATGGTTCTCTGTCTGATAGTGGCATTTCCGACGGTGGTGGCATGTCTGATGGCAGTCTATCGGAGCGCGAGCGGCGATTGAACGCACTGAAGCGGCTTGTAAAGCAGCTGGAAGGGTCACTCGCACCTGGCAGCGATGCCATGCAGACCATCACGAAGCGTCTCGAGTTGGCGGAGCACGATCTGCGCTCGCTGCAAAACACTTGCCGGAAGATTATCATGAACGAAAAGAACCACCAGGAGCAGCAGTTGCAGATGCAGCAGCAGCAGCAACAGCAACACCAGCGGGATCGTTCGTCTGGGCGGGATTCGGCTGATGGAAACAATAACAACAGTTTGGCGGTGAAAAACAAGAATAAGAAATCGCCTTCACGGTAAGTTTTATTGATTGTGCTAGTCTCTATAGTCAATACAATAACAATTGCTCTTCTTCGTTTAAATCTACAGTAAAAAGCATCGAAACGGTGCCCAGGGTCGCAGTCAGTCGAACACATCCGCCGAAGCAACGGAAAACGAAGACGATGACCACCTGGCACTGCTCCACCAGCAGCAGTCGCAGGAGCTGCAACGAGAGCATCTGCTGGCGATGCAGAAATCGGCCCAGCTCGGCATCGTGCAGACGACCAAGATGAAGCTGTCGCAGAATCGGTGGGTATGGCGCATCACGAAGATCGCCGTACCGGTCCAGCTGGCCCTGGTGTTGGTGATGTGTGCGGCCTGCTTCTTCGAACCGCACTGCTGCGATGCGCTCAACACGTACTCGATGAGCTTCACACCCCAGCTGCGGTACATGAAGGGTCCACCGCCGATCTAGTATGCGCGAGCGCTCGAAGAGAAATCTGGAGGATACATTCGTGAACCGAAGCGTCCGCGAGTGTGGTTTTAATTATTTGGATAGATTTTTATATCCTGGAGATATAATGCTGTTTTTGGTTGATTAGTTACTAACGTAGCGGTGGAATCGGTATTGTCAGCGTGTCGTTGACACGGATGGCACAATACGGTTCCCCGTTACTATACACACACAAATACTTTCATTCTTTTTCCGCTCCATTTTGCGTTCTTCCTTACATGTTCATACTCTTGTCATCTTTACTCTGTAAGCGATTTATATATTCTATATATTTTCTTAAAGTATATTTTTATAGGAAACAAGTATGCTAAACGCGTGCGGTTTAAGAAGCCCAAACTGTGGATCGTACTTCCTAGTATTTTTTATCTTCTCTTTTTCCTCCCCTAGAGTCTATATTTATTAGTGAGGGGCGTTAGAAGCTTCGAATCAAATGTACAATACCATCCGTTCGTTCGGTTACGTACGGACTGGGGATGTTATTTAATCGTAAGCAATCGTATGTCGTAAGAAGAATTATTGCCCGTTTTTTTGGAATTATTTCGATGCAACATCTTCGTATTGCAACGTGTATCTGCGAAGATCACTTTCATGCTACACATTTTCTTTTCGTTTACAATATAATACAAATATACTAGATAGCTACAAAAAACTAGTACATTGCGTAAATTTTCAGCATCTTTATTGTTCCCAAGATAAAAAAAACTAACAAGTTATTGTAAATTTAACTAACAAAACAGAAACTTAAACACGTACTACGCATAACGCAACGAATCAAAAGAGTGCCTTTTTCCAGCAGTAACAGAAGCAGAAGCAGAGAGGTAAATGAACTTACCACACAAACAAACAAACAAACAAAAAACTCATCTCTAACAAGACTGTTTTTGTAGCGAGATAGGCGAACTGTATACACATATTCCCAAAACCTCCAGTGATAAAAGCTTCCCCCACGCTGCATGTGGTGTGTTCATTTTTACTAAATAGCAAAAAGTAGTTAAAGTAAAATGAAATGGTCAACTGCCAGTTTTCGTTTTTCGGACGTGCTACTTACCAACTCTTCCCCCGCGTCGTGTCTCGACATTGCTAGTATTTTGTGTATATTTTTTTGTCCAAAAAAGGCCACTTCGTCGTGCTACTAATGCATTCGTTCGATGTTTTTTTTTTGCTCACACGTGTAGGTGTTTACTTACCCACTACTATCTTACCCCGGTGTAATATGTTGTTCGTGGATTAACTAGAACTAGCCGTGTACTGTATAAAAGAAAAGACATGAACCCGGCGCTCAACGTTGCGGGTCGGCCGGGTTTATGATGTATTTTTTCGCTCTATTTCGGGAGTCACTCTTGTCTCGGTTCATTCCTTACTCTCGATTGTTCGTGTTGCACAAAAAGCAAGTAGAAGCAGAAGCAATGAAGAAGAAAAAACGAGAAAAACCCAACAAATAGGAGCTAAGGAAATGAGTTTTAAGGATCCCGCTGCCGCGTTACTTCCGGTTGTTGTAAACACTAATGGCCAAGAGTTTAATAAGAAGTTTATTTTTCAGCTCATTTCGTTCGTTCATTCGCGCTACTATTATTGAGTAAGTAAATGAGTTAAGTGAAAAACAGGGAAGCTTTGGAGGAAGTGAACAATTGTGTTTCTCCTCTCTCTGAGTCGTGTCTTTGAAAGGCCGAAGCAAGAAGGCATACGCAATACAAATATGCAATACACACAACAAACAAAACCATACGGCACGTGCGGTTTCCGCCGTGGAGAAGAGAAAATCGAAGGGAATAAAATTTTACATTTTCCTACAACATTTAACGCGGCTTTTCGTATGTTTTGCAGCTCCGAAACTTACGCGGGACATCGATCCTGGTGACGGCATCGTATCAAACCACTCTTTTCCTGCCTAAATTTTGCAGCTCCGAAACCACTTTATTTCCTTCCAGAATGTTACCTCCCCGAAAAAGGCACCCAATTTGCAGCAATTAACACCGCGCGGCGGAAGAGCTCGGGTTAGTTGGCAAAGCTTCTAAACGGAAGATCACCATGAATAATTGCCCGCATTGCTTCGAGTCGCTGTTCTGCCTTGCGGAGAGTCGAGAACGATCGTCTGCGTGGTGGAGACCTGCTGCGCTACCTGACGTTCTGGTGTTGACGTCCTCGGAATCGGTTCTGTAGCGTCATGCTCTCGTCATTGGCATGACCTAGCCACTGGGGAGTAGGTAGTTTCGTTCGTTCTCAGATCCGTACACTCCGAACTCGGGACGGTCTAACTTCTCTCCTACCCACAGTTCGCAGTACTGTAAAAGTACACACATTTTTTTGTGTTGGAATTTGATCCACTACACACAATTCTTCCGCTAGCCGGATGTTGTAAATCCGCGCAGGTTCGCATAATTACATACGACCTACGCCTCGGGGGGGCTCTAGATCGGACTGGTAAGATAGTGCGTAATCCATCCATGGCACGTGCTACCATGTACAGTGTGTTTGTGTTTTTTGACGTAACGGATGCCTCCTCCGAGATGGACGAGTATAGTTCATTAATGAACTGCTAACGATACCCTTCGCACCGGGCTGGTTATACTTGGGAAAAAATGCGGAGAGGATTTTATTGGAAAAGATGGTGTAAAAGTATTTGTAAACTATAAAAAAAGAAGAATAATTTATTTAAAAAAAACTAGACCAGTGATGCGTTAGTCTCGTAATCTCGTATCGGTATCGCTTTTTCTATTTAATCGTTTTAGCATATTCACCTTAAATTAACGCCCCATGTAGAGATGGGAAACGGACGGAGCTAACAATGTCGGGAGCGTGCAATTATTCCACCTAAACGTCCACTAATTACCCGACGGCAGGGGGTTCCGTGTTCGTTGCACACAAAACTGCAAGGATCCTTCTCCAAAACACTGGCGCTTCTTTTCGTGTGTGCTCCAACGAAGGACGGATGCTCGTTGGAAGAATGCATGGGTTCGTTTTTTTTTTTTTTTTTTTTTGATAACACCAGTATGACTCGCCGTGTGCATCCTTAACCGAGTCGAGTTCTTCGTTTGTTCGGACAGTAGTACCCCTTCCAGTGCGTTTAATTGGTGGAATCTTGAACTGGAATGACTACGATGCACGCAACTACTACTTGGTGCGGCACCCTGCCGCGTCCTCCATCTCCTTCTCCACACGTTTGGACCATGCTAAGCAACAAACCGGCAGTACAATATAGATAAATAGACTAGCCGAACGGTACGGTGGCGTTAGTAGGTGCTCAGAACCTCACCAGTGCTGTTCTAAGACGCTCCTAGCAATTCGCGTGCCCTGTTCGATTCTTCCCTCCCGGGCAACCAAACCCACCAAAACCCTTGTGTGCGTCCTTGGTTTCGTGTGTGTCGGAGTGTCTCTGAGTGCGTTTGTATGTGCATTTGCTAGGCCAAGTTCAAACCAGCTCCCGCGCGGCGCGCGTCTCTCCAAAGCAGACAAAAACGGCACCATCGACACCGCGAACGAGGCCACATTCGGAATGAGAGCGGCAGCGACAGCGAACAAGGCCACGATGGCGAATCGGCTGCTGACGGTGGGCTACGCACTGGTCACTGTCGGGGCCATGATCAGCCTGGTCGGTGCCGGTTTGCGTGAGTATCTCGTCTCTATCTCGGGCCTAATTGGTGTTGGTATTGATGGGGTGACAATTTCGCCTGCTAAGTAGCAATTTCGCCACTTAGTGGGAGCGTACGATTGGTCGAGATTCCCGGGAAAAGGTTAGCTGGTTCGCATCTTCCAGCCAGACAGAAGATTAGATCATCGCGATGGTGAGTGTGAGTTGATTGATAGTGCGAGTTGTTCGAACAGTCATTAGTTTTAAAACGAATACCGCACTCACCTTTGACCCAGTTCGACCGGTTTTCTTTGGAGGAGGAATAAACTGGTGCTGATTGTTGGACCGGATATTATATTATCGTCCATCTGCCGTTGACATTCGAGTTGAGTCATTAATTATGGCCCACCTGTAGTGACACACTGCGAAGATGAGAGTAATTAATTAATTGTGATTAGTACAGTATCGGTTCCAGATGTGAATCAACATAAAGAACTGGTTTTAAAAACTATAGATTTGATGGCGTTGCAAATTGATGAATGGGAGTAAACTCTTCACACCAACTTCTAAGCGGGTTATAAAGGCTTCACATATAATAAAGAGAAAAGGATTTTTTATTCTGAAATTAAACGTATTATATAACTTCTTCTATAATTCTTATATAACTATATTTAGTTTAAATTTGGTCAAAGAAATTATGGAATGCATATTGTTGTGGAGTATATAACTACTGCCAGAGTCTTATTTGAATAAATATTGCAGCGAGATTATTCAGACTTAATTCGTTTTGAGACTAGGGAAAAAATCTTATTTTGTTTTATCGAATTTAATTTTGTTGACAATTCTCAACACGATCACGTGTTTTTTTAAAATCTCACTGGCATGTTCATCTCTTCGGCGACTTATTGCAGCCATTTGTTGGAAATGTCAACTCCTTTCAAGACACTCTAATCTGATTGAATGCAGTACAAGCTTCAGTTCAAGCTTCTCCCGAGCTTCAGTGCAGCCTCCTGGACGTTAATGTCACACGCTCAATTACACCCCGATCAGTCATACAGATTAATGAGGATCGTCTGTTATCTACAAGATCACGATCCATCGCTGATAATCATGTGATGATTAGAGCACGGTACGGTGGATGATCATCTCCACGAGCGTAATAAAAATGCTCACTTTGTGGGTGCGCTCGGTCAGTTGATTGGGCGGGTTTTGCGAATGCATATTATCAGCGTGGTGGGGGCTGGCTGCGCCTGTTGAACCCACTGCATAACGAGGGGTTTGCTTCTCAGGGCGAACTTGTGGTTCTATCGGGGTATTATCGGGGGGAAGTTTTGCATTTTCACAAACCAAACATTAGCATCTGGCACGAGGCATGATGCATCATCATTGTTATCGATCGTTTGGGTGGGACTGATTTGGGGGAAGGTGTTTTCTCTCTTTCTCGCTCCTTTTATTAGCCTGAACTGGGAGTTTTAGCTTTTTCACACGATCCAGTAGCTCCGCTAATAGTAGCAGTTCCTGGTTCGATAATCCAACGCCCGACTAATTGGTGCGTCAATTCTATTGATGTTCGCCTCTCAGAGGGTAACCGATGCACGGAGTAGGGAGTGTTGCAGTATAAGTCGGGTTATTTTATTTTATTGGTTTTTATTTGCCAATAATATCTTATTTCAGCGCTAATTATCGCTCGTAACATATGGCGATATTTATATGATTAAAGCAATCAAACCACGTATCGCTGGACAGGTTGACAGTGCGTGATATTTTTATGCGTCCGATAGTGCAACTAAAAACACAAGGAAGACACAAGTCCCAATGTCAACAACTTTGTTGAAGCACGTTGCCATATTCTGTATCAGAAGTGAGGGTGCAAAAAAAGCAGCAACAACCTCTGTCTCCTCTGTTTAAGATATACAGCGTGGATAGTGCCAGAGAAAAAAACGAATTATGTGTCCAGAACGCGATAAACAAAAACCCCCAACTAGATCACGCCGTAGAAAACACCAGCTACAAACACGTACCAGAATCACAAACACATCTCATAAACAAAGGAGATAAAAAGCGAACATCGGGAACATCGTTCGCAACGAACAACAAACTGTGTGCCGGTTGCGGTGGTTTTTGCCACTAAAAACTGCATTCGTTCTCATATGTCAAACCCCGCTGCCGGTGTCCTGCCGGAACGGGTTTTCCGTGCCATGTGAGTTAGGTGCAAAGCAGGTCGGAACAGTGCCGGATCAGGATAATCTAAGATGCGAAATTAACCGACGATCATACAGCTCCGGGCACCTGTCAGCTGTCAGCGCGGCAAAAAAAAAACCCGGAGAACTCATTCACCGATTATGCTGGTAAACTGGTTGCATTCCGTTACGAATAGCACATTGTGTGGACTGGCCATTTAGCGCAAAATCCCAATCCCCCGACGGATCCGAGTACGGTGGCGCGGTTCGTCGCTTACACGCGCGGGTAGCGCTGGGCATTGAAGTCTTTCGTGTGATTTCGACCCTCGCCGCATGAACCGAAACTCAGTCAAGTTCAAGGTGAGCCAAGGTGATTTTCCGATCACCGCAACGTATACTCACACACACGTACACACCTACCGTTTGCTTCCTTTTTCCGCAAAAACAAAGCCAAACGCGGTGAATTCAATTATCTTGCCGAGCTAGCTTTTCCGAGCTTGTGGCTTCTTTGCGCTCTGCCTTCATACGTCATAAAAGCTTACGCTCGGATCGGTTGATTGATGCCCGGAAACAACCTATCCGATAGGTGCGTTTCGTTCTCGCACGAGAACGCCTGGGCGCACGTTCGTGTTGCATATGTTTAATTCGCCGCAACGATTGTTTCCACCTCGATTCTCCTGCGGGTTGCGACTTTCTTGCGACCGCCAGTGGGTACGAAGAAAGAGAAGCTGAATTCCATGCTCAACCGAGCCAAACAAACAACACAACACAACGCAAAACTGTCAACCAATCGATCGCGTGTTAAAGGTGTGATCTTTTGCACTCACTTTTCTCCCCCACCACCGGGAGGGACGGGGAGGATGCTTCATCCCGAATCGGCATCCCGACCCGGAAGCTAAAAGAGGAGAAAATTAAATAGCAATAAAAAAAAAACACCCACCACCAACAAACACATTTGCCAAGTTATAAAGACCGCTGTCATCGTCCAGAACGGTTTTACGCATTCTACACTCCGCACTACGGGAGTGTGTTTTTGTTTGCCAGAACCCAGCACAACAGCTCCTCCAACAGCTTCGTCCAGCTAATTTTATTTTCAAACAAAAAAACCTCCCCTCCCGCTCCACCATGTCTGGTGCCTGCCGTTCTTAACATCTACTCTAATTACAGCCATCAGCGGCATCCAAGATAAAGGGGCCCTTTTCTGTACTTTAGCCGCTGCTAAAAAGGGAAACCGGTTCATCGTCCCTTGCTGCGCGAATGTCCCCGGATCGCACTCACCGACTTAATGAGCGCCGACTGGATTCTGGAGGGATTTTACGCGACGCGGCACATTAAAAGGAATTTGTTCCCCTATTTCGGCTCTGGTTCGTCTTGGTGCCGTCCGCAGGTTTCGGTGATTCACGCGAATTATGATTAGAACGCTCGAAGCGGTCGAGCGCGGCGTTGGCGCGCTGGTGGGGAAGTGGAACTATAAAATGATGAGCACGCGAGAACGATGCGCAACACTCGGTCGGTGTGCGCGTGACGGACAACTCGTGTTTTTCGGGTGGAAACAACAGTGGCCGAGTGGCTTTCCTTCGTTTGTTTTTTTTTTGGTTTTTGTTTCGAGCAAACGTGTTGCTTGCAAAAGATATAACATTTAAAACCATAAAAAATAGAGTTCACTGTGGTAAAGCAAAAGTACTGAAAATGCAGCCCGATTTAAATACTCGAATGGCCCAATCGGTCGCGCTCGGTATCGTTCTCGTTCTCCTGGCTGTTCATTACAGTGATGCCGTATTTCGTACGTATCCTTCCCGAATCGAATAGCTGGAAAATAGATAAACCAACTAGGAAGTTAAATCGGGTTTCGCTAGATCGAAAAGATGCAATCAAGTGCCTTCTATCGATGCCCTTAAAGAGCCTGTGAATCGATCGAATTTGTAAAACAATTGGCGTGAACTGTGTTCCTGCTACTATTGTGTGGAGCCCGGTGGCGGGTTCTCAGCCGCCGTACGCATATAAAATTAGATTCTGACGTGTTTAAGCCGCGAGTTGAAACAGTGATCGTTTGGAAGTGAATCGTTTGTTACGTAATAGAATTGGGGATCATTTCTGCTACTCTCTCACTTCACTGAACTGTTCAATCAATGTAGTGCTTGATGTTTTGCTAAAAAACTGTTTTGAATATCATGTTATAATATAATATCTTAATTTTCTTCCCCATTACGTCATGTTTTTATTGAATTGACAACAATATAAGCAACTGTTGGAAACGTTTCATTTCTGGGTATTTTTTACCAACATTATTCTAATTTTATTTTACGATTATTTCATGATAATTCATGATGTTGTTTTGGTTTCGACTAGATACTGCTACAGCCTTTCACATATTCCCATCGTGTTTGTTTATAATATTGTTGCTATTATCATTATTTTGTTATAATGTTTGAAATTTGAAATAGGGATCAAATATGAATTTTAAAACTTTTTACAACAATTTCGAGTTAAAGACGAGGTTTAGTTAACTTACGGAATCAGGAAGTTAAAAATCTTGGTTTATGAAATGTGGAATATAGTTTCATGAATATTTATAATGTGCATTAAATTGCACCATTGAGGCGGAAAAATATTGCAAATTAATACAACACACACACCTTCCGCTTGAATCACTATGGATGATTTTATCAATCGCCTCATTTTCTCGTTCTTGCATTAGCGTCCGTTTTGCGCGCCTGTCCACGAAACTCGACCGATCTGAACCAGTGCATCATCGACGTGGTGAACGAGCTGCGACCCCGCCTGGCGACGGGTGATTTCGGCGAAAACTTCACCATCACCTCACTGGAACCGATCAAGATCGACCGGCTGACGATCGAGCGGGGTGAAAACTTCAAAGCGAACTTCACCAACTTCCGGATCAGCGGCGCAACGCACGAGAAGACGGGTTTCATCGTCAAGAAGTTGAAGTATGTGTTCTGTTAAAAGGGAGATTCTTTTCGGAGATGGTGTCAAACCCTATATTTGCTCTCCTTTAGGACCGATATAACAAATCGACAGATCAATGCCACCATCCTGCTTCCGAAGCTGCAGGTTAACTCGAAGTACGCCCTCAAGATGAGCATTCTGGTGCTGCAGATTAACGGCGATGGCGATCTGCAGGTTAACTTGAGTAAGTCATTCCCAAATGCCATCTCATCTAGATGTCCTGTTCCTAAAACTCTCTCATTTATCTCCCGAACAGCGGACACTAAGGTGAGCCTGAAGCTGACATTCTTCACCGAAACGGTCGACGGAGAGGAGTACTTCCGCTTCAATCCGATCGTGCTAAAGGTAAAGTTCGGTAAGGCGCGCTTCTACCTGAAGAATCTGTTCAACGGCGACCCGACGCTAGAGATGATCGGCAACCAGGCAATCAACGAGAATCCGGACGTGCTGCTGGACGAGGTTAAGGGCGGCATCGAGGAGAACCTGGCCAAACTGTTCACGAAGATCGCGGGCGAGGTGGTAAAGGACGCACTGTTCGAGGAGGTTTTCCCGTGGAGCTAAACGACCGAGGGGAGCGTCTTTGTGAGAGCGTGTGTGATACTTAGTGAGGAAGTAACACTTACATAAAAAGCGTAACAATATTAAGAGGAAAAAGTAACGATTTAGTATGTAGACCCCTTTATATCATGTGTGATGTTTTGTGCTTTACTGTTGGTTTACTGTTCCTGCGACATCTTTGTTACACGGCACGTATCGTTGCGAAATCGGAATGTAATAAACAAAAACCAGTTTCTCATAAAGTTTTGGAATCAACCACTTATTTTAATTATGGTTAATATGTCACATAAATTAATTTTAAAAGAAATTCAGCATTGAATGTGAATTTTAAACGGTGATTTTCAGCTAGCTTCAGCTAACATCCGCGTGTGGCGCTGTCATGTTACAATTGTATGGCAGATTGCATACTTTTGACTTTCGACTAGTTTCGCAGACAAGGGTGACACTCATTTGGCGCCAGTATTAATGCATAATAATATATACAACATGCATAAGAATGGTATTTATTATACGCCATCGTAAGTTTCCATACATTTGAGTGAGTTGAAGTGAAATCGTGTGAGCAAAGAATATGCAAAATAGCGTATGTGGCCAACAAAGCAACAAAGCAGCGTATGTGGCCAACAATACAAGTGCAAGTGATGATTGCACACAAGTTTAGTCGAGTCGAGTTGTATGGCCTATAGTACCCATTTGCCACATTTCTTTCCCACAAGGACAACGCCTGTTTCATTTTTATCATCAATTAGTGTTTAGCACCTTATTTGTATTTTACATCCAAAATATTAGGAAAACAATCGAAAGTCTTTTATTCCGTCGTGGCATTTCACATTTCACACACGCTGGTCTCAAGAAAAAGATAATTTAAACGATATTTCGCTGAGCAACACAGTTTATTTATAGGAAAAAACCAAAGGTTATATCTGAACATAAATTATATTTGTAACCACAAAGAATGTCGGGCAATGGTTGCAAAAAGTGGTCGTGAAATTTAAAAACCCGTTTCTAAGATGATTTTGGGCAAGAATACGCGGTCGAGAACGTTTTGCAAATATTTTCGTCATTATCTTTGGCTTCATCGGCTGGAATATCCGTTGTCATATTTCGTTTCAAATTAAACCGAGTGTCATGTAGAACATATGGATTATTCTGATAAAATATCCCAAAGCCCGCCAACAAGCATCGCTCGTATCGCTGTGGAAAAACACACAAGCCTACAATTGTTTGCCCGTTTCCCCGATCAATATCCGCCATCACGACCATGGGAAAACCGTTAGCAAGATGGCAAACTCGCTGCTACTGCCGCTACTACTAGGCAAACGAGAGTTTTATTGAGACTTTTGATAAATCCCGCCCGGTCACTGGAAGATCTGGCAGGTATGTTTAGAAGGGACCCCACACTTTGGATATGTTGGACAAACACAGCACGCTGAAATAACTTCCCGCCGAAACCTGCCCGTCTGTAGTGTTCTATTTACTTATCGAATTGGCTGTGGTAACTCCATTGCCTTTAGTTCTTTCTTATTCTCCGCTTAGACTCGAGGCAAACAAAAACAACAGCCGAATTCCGCCGAAATGCTTGTTTGATAATTTGGTTGCTAATTTGTGCGGGGAGTTGAAATTCCAGCAGATTTTGCAGCTTAGTGTGACGTCACCAATGCACAACTGTGGCTGACACGGTGTGACTGGTTCGAGAGCGAGTTTTGAAACCCACTTTCGGCATGGGACGTCCAGAACGAAGCGAAGATCACCTTCCGTTGCGTTGCGCTCCTGTCCGGAACTGACGCCTTGCGGAGTCTTAACCACTTGTTGACCTACCCGCGCCGAGGTCCAACGTTCTCCACTCAACGGAGGCTTCCCCTCCACCTGATCGTGTGTGTCTTCGTCGTTGTCGTCGTCGTCGTCTTGCGTACTCGCCGTACCTCGACTGTGTGCGTGATCCTCATCTATAAAAGCCAGCGTCTCGTCGATCGCCAAGTCACAGTAGCGATCGCAGTGCGTTCGATTTCGCAGCCCAGGCGTAGCCGCTCTCTCGTTCTTCGTTTTGGAATTCATCTGCTATAGAATTAGCAACAACAACACAAAAAAAAACAACCCCTCCGTGTCCCGTGTGAGGAGGATAAAGAAAAGTGAGAGTGCGCGAGCAACAACCACCAGCAACGGGAAATACCTTCCAAAAGGAGTCTGGCAATCGTTCACGGTACGCAAGTTCACGGTCACGCGGTCACCGAAAAGAAAAACGTGTGGTGTGTCGTCTACGTGAAGTGTGTGTGTGTGTTTTTTGGGAGAAGAAACAAGTGAAGTGAAGTCGGAAGAAAGTGAAACGCGAAACGTTCATCGTCAGTATGCTGCAATCGGGTGGCTATTTCGCCTTTTTGGCAGTGATCGCGTTCATCGGTGGAAGCTACGCGGATTTTCGTAAGTTTTCTTCTGGATGTGAATCTTTCTTTTATTCCTTCAACTCCTTGTACACTTTCTGTGCACGTAACGAGGTACTAATTAGTGTCATTACCCATCGACGCTCGAAACATTCCGAGGAAGTAGATCAGTAAAGCTGGTCGACTACATTCCCACGGCGAGGTTTCCGTTCCTGTTGCCTATCTTTGGGGCGGAACTATTTCCGCCCGCTGGAAATTTGTTCGGAGAAAATCGGGGAACTGCTCCAGCCGTTGGGAGCGATGGCATAACACCGGTGTGGGAAAAAAACGGTGTTGTAAGGCGGAATGGGAATGCGTATAATTTAACGATTGAGATGTGTGCGATTTGGAGCGAAAGATTGCACTAGAACCGTGCGATCGTATCGGTCTCGGGAGGAGAAGATTAATTGGAGAAGCAGTTCAGCTTTGATTGTGATAAATTAAAATCATTTAAAAATAACTGCAACGAAGTTTTATGTTGAATGCCCATATAGTGTCGGTATTGTTATCAATCGATTTTTTTTCTTTTAAATAAAAAAACTACTGTATACATTGTTAATAAGAAAAAATCAGAATTGTTCCTCCAACAGCATTCGACATGGGTTCCTAATAAAATTTTGATCAATGTCACCTTTGATGTAATGGAACGAATAGAGCGCCATCTATAGGACATTTACTGTACATTATAGTCGAAATTACCTTTAATTTATCACTTTTGACACTTGTAGACCTTTTAACGCAACAAAAAAGGTTAATTATTTTACTTGGAACTGCAGAAATATGTCGAAATTTCAAGTAGAAAATGGTGTCCCGTATCCAAATCACGGGAGCAAGATGCAAGATAACCACAATCACAACCGAGGCATAATTTTGTCCCCGATAAACAACCGCTAGTTAAATTGATTTCGGATTCAGTCAGTCATCCATCGGAGCCTCTCCAGCGCGCGCACAGACAGTAAACATACAATTTACCCGTGAGCAACACGTGCGTAAGCCCACCCCATTCTAATGAGCCCCAGGAATGACATGTTGTGAGCATGCCAATTCACAATAGATCACCGACTCGATCACCTCGATCCAGATATAGATATCCTTATCAGCCACGCGCCACCATTTTCCGAAACGTGACTCCTACGGGAGCTGCGCGTGTGTCGTAAACTATGGGGTCTTGGCGTAAAATTAACGCGCACCGTCAGCGAGGTTAGAAGGTCACCATGGCCGTTGTTTTGCAGGGGATAATTGTGCGAAATTGTGCAACCCGGAAACAGGTGTCTAACGGAATCGGGTTTAGTACGTGGCGCCGGCCATATCCTCGTGACGGTTATTACGCGCGCGGGTCACATGGGCCGATAATAGCCACCCGGGTCCTGCCCCTTGCGACGTGAAATTGTCGCGTTGAACCGGTTTAAGCCAAGCTGAGCCAGCTGACTTGGGCCTGGAGCTTCACGTCACAAAAGGTGTCTAATTTGTTGACCGATTAACCGATGAACTTCGCGTTGGTGGCGGGAACTGTGTGCGCTTGAGGACGCTTGCGAAGGTCACAGTGTCACTCGCTGTTGGTGTGCGTGTCTGCATTGCCTAATGGCTACCAAAACAAGCCGGAGCGGTGTTGGTTAGTATTCTAATCACGCACAAACGACGCTACGACAACGATGACACACAGAACCTTCTGGTTTCGCTGGGTAAGACGGCGGTTTAGTATTCTCATAATGTTGTCTCCTTATTGGAGATCGATCGTCATTGAGGTGCGGTGCGACATTGGTCCACCGGAACGTGCCGGTGGAGAGTTATGAGTATGCGTGCGAGTTCCGATCCGGTCAAGTGATATTAACTCTCCATTTCGGTGGTCACTTCCAGCAACCTCCATTAAAGTATGCTCGAGAAACGATCCCGACCTGAGCCGGTGCATCACCGAGTCCGTCAACGATCTGCGACCGCGGTTGGCTTCGGGGAAGATCTCCGATGAGTTCCGAATTCCGCCCCTGGAGCCGCTTGCGCTTTCGACGGTCAACATGGACCGTGGGGCAGAGTTTAAGGCGACGTTCAGCGAACTGCTGGTGTCCGGTCCGAGCAAGTTCAAGATCGACAACTTGAAGTAAGTGGACGCGCTCGTCAAACGCTCGGATCTCCTCGTTATTGTCATCTTCTCACTATCTCTCTCGCTCTTTGCAGGGTGAACATCGAGAAGCTGATCTTTGACTTCAACATCTTCCTGCCGAAGCTGTCCTTCAAGGGAAAGTACGATCTGAAGATCAAGCTGCTTCTCCTGAACATTGCCGGCGTTGGAGATCTCACCGGAGTTATCGGTACGTTCGGGACATTTCCTATCCTAGCAATGTCTTCCCTATTTCTAACCTACGAAATATCGCTTCCCCCACACGCAGAAAACAATCACGCTCGGGTGAAGCTGTTGTGCGAGAAGTACACGAAGGACGGCAAGGAGTACATGCGCGTGAAGAAGCTGCTCGTCCGCATCCAGATCGAGAGCGGCCGGTTCGACATGAAGGATCTGTTCCGCGGCGATCCCGTCCTCAGCCAGGCCGGCAATCAGTTCATCAACGAGAACTCGCGGCTCTTCCTGGACGAGCTAACGCCCGGTCTGGAGCGCAGCCTGTCCGAGACCTTCAAGGCGACCTCGAACGAGATCATGCAGCAGGCAACGTTCGACGAAATCTTCCCAGCGTAAGCGGTTCGTGCGGACATTCACGCGAGCCGCTCCCGGTCCTCCGTCGAAACGCGGCCGAGACCGACGACAGTGAGACGATCTGTGATTCTTGTGCGTGCGCGCGGCGAATTGGCAGCCAGCGGCTGGCTATCTTTCTCTTTCTCGCCGAGTTGCGCGTTCGCCAGTAGCGTGTTAGTGATGTACCTTGTAGCTCCTACGGAAAGGCAACGGGGATAGAATGGGTTTTGAGTATGTTTGTAGCAAATAAAGCATAACGAGCGCGCGGGAGGCGCGTGTGAGCTGCTTTCCGTGAGAGGCGATCGGAAGCAGGAAGTACCCGTACAAACGGCGTGTGTCAACTTGTGTTTCCGACCAGCATCATCCGAAAATACCTTCCCCGTTCCGGGACAGCACCGTGAACGATGGGACGGAAAATTGGCCGTGGGTAATCTTTTCATCAGCACGTCTGTCCGAGCTGTCTGATCCATCACGATCACCATACGCCCGAATGCTTCCGTGTGCAGGCGATGATCCGGCAGAAGCGTTTGATGGCGCCTCGCTAACAAACTGCGATCGAGATGTTAACGAAAATCTAAGACGCAATAGGGATGAGAAGAGGCTTCCCGAAAAAAAAAATTATATATATGAAGAAAAAAAACAATTCAGAACCGGCCGCACTTAGCGTCTCTCGTTCCGGGCGGCATTCATTATTATTGATTTGTACGCCACAACCCCACTGGGAATGGAATGGAATTGAAGAAGAAGGGAAAAAACATATCGTAATAACCACTCACTTATCCGCTTTCATTATACACTCGATCGGCGGTCGGTTGATGTGAAGTGGCCTGAGAAATTCTCACTTGGCGCAAGAGAAGAGCCATGAACGCAAAATGCTTGTTTATGTGCGCCGGGTTTTGTAAATACAAAGGTTGATATGATTCATGCGCGCATCTGCGTTACTCTACTTTAGAAATGCATTTTCCTTTAGAGCTCTGCGGTCGAATGCGTAGTGCATAATAGTGTGTTTAATAACCGTAATTGAAGAGTTCTAATCCGTCCGTTTTAAGTCGGTAAGGTTTATTTCA
>JXWZ01005449.1:0-16399 GCA_000956215.1 Anopheles farauti No. 4 | reverse complement strand
CGGTTTGTTTTTCAAAAATCACCCTTTGATCTGGAATGGAAAAACAACTTTCAAACACGAACCCGGAATCCTAATATAAAGATGAATGTGTAAAGATAATTTATGCCTGAAGCGATATCATCAGATGAATAGCTTCTGACAGGAAGAATAAAATCTTTGGAATTTGGGTTGACGAATAAAGAATACTTCGGCTCCGCTATAAATTGAAGTGAAAAAGACATATTTTGTTTCAAATTCTGTTAATTTCCAAACAAACTCTAGCTTAACTTTGTTTTTTACACACGGGCAACGATTTTTCAAAAAGTTAATCAATAAAAAACAGTTCAAACTACGCTTTATTTAGCATCTTAATCCGACCATTACCAGACTAAAGCGAAACATTTATGCATCGGGCTGCCCCGACTAAAAGCTACAGGTTTCATGCCGAACAAACAATGCTCGAGCGCACCATAACGCGGAACAATAAAAAAAAACTCTACAAATTCCACGGGGTGGCGAAAAATTGCCTCATTTCCATGGCAATATCCAGCATGGCCGCGGGGCGTTCTGTCGGCGACCCACGTGTTTCCCGCTTGACATTTGCAAGAAGCGGGCGCACCACTACACCACCAACATCACCGGTAGCGGATTTCGAAAACCAACAATCGAGAAGTCGAAAAGCAACTCCAAACCGTGGCACCGCATGAAAAAAGAAAACACATACGTGAGAGTCCATGGGTGAGGCAAGTGCTACAGCCGTTGCCGCTCCCGCCAACAATCGGAGCAAATGAAAAAGGGGTAGCACTTTACGAAAATATCATGGTATGTAATTCAGGGACGCGCTCGTAGATCTGCATATATAAGCCGGCATGAATTCCTAAGTAGGAAACCTAACCTAGCTCACTTTTTCGAGGGAAGGAGGAAGCGAACATAGTTACAGGGACCGAGCTACAGTGTGGTAGAAAACTATCATGGGATGGTAATATGAAGCGCTCACTGGGAAATCTTTTACAAATGAACATATGAGTAGAAAGAAAAAATAAACTTTATAAAATTACAATAAAAATGATCACTCGAAACAACATACTTTTCCTTCAGAGAGCACTATTTTTTCCCCATGATCACACAAATAAAGCACTAACTGTACCCAGTGCTCGAAGCAAGCGCATGACCAACATGCCGATGGAACTTTTGCATTCATTAGAACATTTTGTAGCGGGCAGACCGCCCCCATCATCAAACCCAAACCTCCTTGAACAGCACTACTCGTGTAGCCACACATACACAAGATGTACGACGGATTCTTTCTCGTAGTGCCAAAACTTCAGCACGAACCTCCTTCCAGCGTTCCAGCTTGTCCGGAAATTGAATTCTTCTCATCACATACACAACACACTCGGCCAGCGCTCGGGGTACGCCGTTCATGCCGTACCTTCCAACAAAGTAAGGATGTGTTTCATACGACCCGGGAGCCCAAGTGGCTCGTGAGAACGGTGACGAATGGTGTAGCACTGTTGATGCTGGGAACAAACAATCCGCTTCCTCGACGCTGTGTACCCACACAAACATACATGCCACCATGTACCGAGTGTTCTTTACGGCTGCTGCATGACTTCTGGCTCCATTTACTGAGTCAAATTATTTAGTCCACTTGCCGCAAACCACCGTCTACACCCGAAAAAGCGACCCGGTTTTCGCACACCGGAGGAGGTAAGCTTTTGCACAGGCCCGCGAGTCGCGCGTAAAATATAGCCATTTTTACTCGGGACACCGGGAGCAGGCAACAGCAGCGGAGCGAACCATAATTTAGGAATCATTAAATATTCAATAAAAAAAAACACACTCCGTTTTCTTGCCGATAAGAATTCAAGACGGAATATTGGTTATTAGTGATGACGGGTTTTCTTTTCATGCTTGTTTGTGTATTTGCCCCGTGAGGGTTTTCTCGATTCGGTTCCCCGCCGCTTGCTAACCGCAGGCAATGCCAGGAAATGGGTTTATCGATCCAAACAAAATACATCACTCGCTTTTTGGGTCGATTTCCAATCTTCGCCTTCGGTTTTTTTTTACTCTCTCACTTATCCCATCTCATCTCCATCAAAGCCCGGTCCGGGGTTTGCACGCGTGCAGCAATGAAAAATCAATTCGATTTATTGTACCTTCTACCAAACTTAATAATTTGGATCCCACCATAAATTTAACTTTCATTTCCGCGGTCTTTACAATAAAACCGAAGAGCGTAATTTATACAGCGCATTCTGTATGTGTGTGTGTGCATGATTTTTTGTTCACTGTGCACCAATCTTTCGTTAAACTCGCTATTTATTAGGCTGCTGTCTGTAAAGATAATTTAACACCTTGTGCTTTGAAAAACACTTCTTATATAAAGAGAAATTCAATTTCCATACGATAAACTGTATCTACCCTGCAGTAATCATTGCACATGGTCAAATCGAACTGGCTTACCTCTTTACATAATAAAGCATAGTTATAAAATGTTTTGACAACACTTAAAACCAAAATATCGCATCACATCTCCAAACGAAACTCAAATTATGGCGGATCTGAACTGAGCGGAGCAAAATTAAATTATTTCGAAACGGAATTAAGTTCATGTTTTATTTTGCATTTTCTTCGCTCGAAAAATATTGAAGCCATCATTGTTTCTACTGCTTTTTCAATTCAAAATCCATTTCATCCGTCCTGCATCAACGCGTGATAAAGTCACAAATCTGTACCAGTTCTGACAGATTTTTATCCTGCGACATGCTGCTTGGAAGAGCAAATTTAATAAACAACAAATTATTTTGGGTCTTTCGTCGCCCATTTTAGAGCCGTTTCTTCGGTGAGTCTTTGCTAAAGTACACACACACAAAAATAGCACACCATGTAGAATGCAAACAGTGAGGAAAAAAGAACAATGTGGACGTATGGAGTCAGCATTACCAGATCCCTGCCATTGCTTGCCGTAGTGCTAATAGAAACGAACGGCAAGCCACAGTACATAATCTATGATAATTGCTTTCACTTTCTCAGCTCAGCCGCACCCAAATTTCTCTCCCACCAGATAGGGCTGACGCTAGTGCCCAACGCCGGTTGGGCTTTGACTGTTTTGTTGTCGTTGTGTGGAGCTGCCTATTCGTTATCCTCTACCACCGTACCTTACTTAACTACCCGTCCACTCCTCCTAGCGTGCAATATCAGACGTATCTGAACGCTCCCAACTTAATGCTCGAGATTTCGAACATGTTAGATCTCTTTGACCAGCCTCACCACAACAAACGGAACAGGCGGCGTACGCCAGCCCAGTGGCCTGCAGGCCAATAATGTGCCGTTCCACTGGGCATGGAAAGAATACTAATCAGCAGAATTGCGATGGCAGCTCACGGACGGAGCGTACGGAGCAATTTTTCAACGTAATGAATTTTACTTCGATGGACATTTTTTACATTTTTATCTGTGGGAAGCGGAAACACGATCTACGATGTGGGTGCTGGTCGCCGGACGTGAACTTCATGCAGTTTTTTTTCTTTCAATTGCTCCAACAGAAAGATTTCACTACTATTATGATTACGATTATGCTTTCAGATAGCGCAATTCAATTTTCATCTTCTACAGGGTTCGTTAATAGAATAATTTGCATTGCCTTATTTGAATTATAAGCTGAGCTAAATTTTGAATATTTGAAAATATTACATCAATCAAATGAAATAGTTTCATAAAAAAACATTCGTATGAAATATTTCAATATGCTTGCGATAGCTTGCCTATATAGATGTAGTACTCACTGTTAGGCCTCACAAAACCGTACCAGGCTCATAATTGATATAAAAAAGACATTCACCATCATCGATGTGCTTAACTCGAACACCACCGCCATTCGTCAAGCAGTACTTTATCAAATTATCATTCCAAATGGCGAGAGACGCTGACCGCAAACATCGACCATCCAGGACGCAGCCCGCCCAACCGCAAGGCTTCGGCAACTTCCGAAACCCAACCAATCGGTCACGGGGTAATGTTTAATGCAAGCCCCTTACCGCGGAGAAAAACTTTCAGTGAGTGATTTTGTATCCGCCGGTATGTTAGCCGCAGCCGAAAGCGACAGTGTTTCGAGGATCTTTGGCTGGCTCAATAAATAATTCATGCAGCGCTCGCCGTTCATGGAGCGGATCCTATTTTGCTTTTCACATGCTGTTCCCTCGACAATACAACACACAACCGCACGGACGTGCTCCGAAATCCTTGGCTCGTGATAGACAATCGTCGATTGTATCGGTCGTCTGTCGCGTTCAGTTTCTTTCAATGCGTGACGTTGCCTGCCCCGGTGCAGCTTCTTAGTGAACGCCGACCGAACAGGGAAGGTCACATCACCTCCACTCATTTGCTCCACACAATAAATCATGCCCAGGTTCCATTAATCTTGCCGAAGATAATTGGCTTCCTTTGCCAGTTTGTTTTAACGAGTATGTCGACGACCGTTGAAGCGATGCCGGGGCTTGGTTGACACGCCAGCAAAGGCGTCAGTAAACCGTAAAAGGCATCACTTCCTGCCCGAGGCAACCGGTTCCCGTTGCGGAAGCCACGGGTAGTACAGCTCCTTCCAGCGTTACGCTCTGATTGTTCACGAACGACGACACAGATCCTGGCTTGCTTGCCACGCAACTGGTGTTGGTCGGTGTTCGACAGCGTTGAACGCTACCGAACTTTGGTGCTCTGGCATTTCACAGGCAGGTCAAGCCATGCCTGACCATAATACCTTGACGATGTTTAGTGGGGGCGTTTCGGCGCACAAATCAAACGGCACAGGCGTACGGCAGTTCACTTCAATTAACATCGCTCCTGTATTCCCAACCGCACCCTCGGATAAACGCTGCAAAAGGTGGCGCTGCTGCAGAGGGCACGGGTGTCTGCTTCAAGCTGCTTCGGATTCTCCGAATTCCAAAATGCCAGTAATGTCTGCCGGCTGGTGTTTCATTGGTACCGCACGAATGAATAATGATGACAACGGCAGTGACGACGCAATCAATCATCCGCAAGCAGGCACGGGAGAAGCGCGCTCCCGCCTCCGTCGGTCCGATTCTTCCAAGCCATTTCACGCCAAATTGAATTACGGCAAACCCGTGTGTGTCGGGTACTCCGGTTTTGCACCACAACCTGACGCTGGGACAAAACTGATGCGGCCCATACCCAACCCTTTAACCCGCGAGCGAGGTGCGACGAGGTGATCCGGCAAACTTTTACCACAGAACGTGATCCCGGCTCCCGGCCCCAGGCCTGATCAGCAACACCGCCACCGCTTCGGGGATGTATTTCCCGGGAGGAGTTGAAGCATCATTCCATCGCCGAAACAGCCGACTGTTAAATCACGACCGCAAGCTTTCCACGGCATGCCACAGCTCCCGTGACACCTTCCAGTGTGGGTACATCAAATTATTAATTATAAATATTCGTCAGCAGCCGGCACACCGTACAACCGTACGCTACACCCGCACGAGAAAACAAGCTCAACTTCAGCGCAATCCGGAGCCGCTTACTCAGCAGGGACACGTCGACGGTGTGCCGGCAACACCGGGCGAGCGTATATCGACCAGCAGCTACGAAACGACGATCCCGGATTCCCGGCGGGATGGCCTCACACACCAGCAACCGCACCGCAAACATACCGGCCTAGGTGTTTCCAGAACTGGCCAAGGTTGCCGGGTGTGCCACCGTGCATGATTGCTACCATCCTGTCCTTAACCCCATCTCCCCGCGAGGGAGTTCGGGGCGCGAAAACCGTCGCAAGCAACTGAAGCATGAAAACGTAATTTTAGCGTCGGCCCTCGTGTAACTTTCCGAACGGAAAAAGCGACTTTGCTCCTACTTATTTGCTTTGCGTTCCACTCCTTTCCCACGCCGCGGTGGCGGAAACTCTTTGAAACCTGATTGCAAAGATGGCGTGGATAAAGAACGCCGTGCAGCGGGAGAGGCGACATACGCATGGCTGCTTTCCGCTGAAATATGGCCTATGTCAGCGAGAAAAATGAACCGATGAAGAATGAAAAGTGAGATCGCACGAGTCGTCCTGCCGGGTGTGTCGGTGAAGCCAATTGAACGTTCGCGGCGGCGTGGGCTTCTTCTGTACGCCACGCCAAACGCCCCATAAAACTGTGCTTACTTTATGTCCTCGGCCCACCCTGGAAGAAGTGTCTCCCGGGCGGAAATTAAAGCCAGTTTTGTAGCGCGGGGGTTGGAAGTGTTGGTTTAAGCAAATAGGTTTTTGCTGAGTAGGCACACCGTCGTTCTGGTCGCCCGCCGCGCGAGCTCTCGGGGGAACCTTCCAGGTAATGTGCGTATTGTGTGCGGTGTGCGTGGCATGTGTGTGCACTTTTTTTTACATTTCCTTTTTTTTTCTTCCAAAATCCATTGTGATCCTAGAATACTGCGAGAATCGAGGCTCTATGAAAACGAGTACGAGGCTGTAGAAATCCACTTACCGGATGTGCTGAGACCCGGGCTGGCCGTAAATTTGGCAACGTCCACAATCTTCACCGCAAACTGCTGATTCGACTCCCGGTGGATGCAGCGGCGAACGATCGAAAATGGGCCCCTAAAATGAAACACAGAACAACGATTCTTTAATTACGGAGCACTGGGAGCATTTGCAATACAATCACCCAAGCACGGTGCCATCCGAACACATCACTACATTGAATGTTAATTTATGCGCATAATAAAGCTAATGACATCAAATCAAGTATGACAATTACTCGGTCGGTGCACATTCGTAACACGTTGATAGACGCGTACAAACGAGTGGTAAAGCAACAGCCTACAAATAGCCACACGATGAATCACATTAAATATCCCATCCATAGCACGATTTGTGGTGCGTAATAGCACAATTTTATGTTATTTTATTTTTTTTGCAACCAACCAACCGAGTATTAAAAAAGTAATACCACATACCGACTGGTCTGTTAATATACTGTTTTTATGAGCTGCCATTTATTCTTTCAACCAACTTTGTTTGCTTCTCGGGTGACTATCTTTAATCTACTCTCAAAAGTGAACTTTTCCCCAATTCTTCCGACGTGCTCAAGCAAGCATGCGCATGTATGCATCACCCCCGCCACACCCTACCGCCAGCAAGGATTTCAACTTTAATCCTGTGTGGCGGGAGTGATACGTTTGTGCACGAGCACACACGCCGCCCGGCAGAAGGTTAAACATCTTGCGCTGGTGCTTACGAATAATGTATGATTAGCACCTAATTTTCGTTCGATACCTTCGTGCGTGCAAGCGACACCGAACGTGAAGGGAATGTTGCGAGTGAGCACACAAGTAAATTGTATTTGCCCCTGCAGCACTTCGCAACTTTCGGATGCCGTTCTCAGTGACGGAAGCAGCGGGATACGATGCGAAGCTTAATTCGATTGAAACTCAAATGTACCTTCCATTATAAGGACCAGCCGAAGGCGAGGATACCACCACGATGCTGGCACGATACAGGAAAAAATATTATGCTTCGAAAATTAGCAATTTTCCGCCGACTCAAGCACGGTTTGTTTTTGATTATTCATTCAGCTCATAGCAGTGCATTTGCAAGTAATAGTAGGTTATACTAGCGAACAGGTGTAGCAGTAGAATGAGTTTCTGCCGGTACTTCATGCAAAGGTGATGCAATTATAATATGGAATGAAGATTGTTTTTGTTATTACTAAGCAGCTTCAACAACAGTGCATCAAGCAACAGGCAAGAGCTTTAATAAAAAAAGCAAACGATAAAGTAAAATACAACATCCATTTAAACAACTACATGCGCGGTACAAATAACCATTTTCCGGAAGAGTAGCAAATCTTCCAATGCAGTAAAAAGTGAACGTGATCGTACTAATGAGACAACCCATTTACGATTACACCAGGTAATTAGTCTGGCTGCAATGATTTTACCACAGCGTCACTCGCACCACACGGGCTGTTTAATTTTTCACGAGATCATTTCTTTACGCCATGCAGGCGAACGGCTGTGAAAAGGACGCGTACACCTTAACCACACAAACATAATGAACATTCTTTACTAATTCAGTTACGAGAATTAACCGCTCCATCCAGCAAAACGTAGTATGGTGGCGTAGGTGGTGCGTCTTCGCTTCGCTTGGCTGTGGCAATAAAAATGGAAACTCGGAGCGAGATGAGAAGGTTGCCACTCGTGCAGACGGTGCTACACAGAGACACACTACCCAATTATCGTCTGTTGCTTAGTGGTTCAGTTCAGACGCGTGGTCGAAATGTAACAAAACAGCACACGGAAAGGAGAAAAAAAGGTAGTGCATTATAATTTGCATAATAGAATAATGTTTCTCACATCGTCGTTTCCCCGTCCCGAACAATTTCCGCTGCGCACAAAGGGAATGGGAAATGTATGATTATTTCTTTCACGTCCAAGAGACGGGCGCGGTTGGGCGGTGCCATCATCGGCAGAAATATGTTCCAGACGATCGTCCCTACGCCACCGTCGTCGATTACAGTTGCCGGTGGAAATCTACTCAGCCGCCGGCAATAATCTATTTCGGTCCATTAGTACCGCGTAGAGTGCCAGGATATTTCGGGAGGAGTCTTACCGGGTACGTATCGACCGGGCGGCCAGGTATTTTCACCACCGTCAACGTATAATTGGTACCCGGAGCGGATTGTTGATTGCCTGCGGGGGAACCAGCCGCGAAAAAGTGGCCTTCTTGACGTGCAAATAATAAACGTCGAAACAGCACGCCCGCCATCATTTCCGTAGCGGATGCTGCGGAATCACCACCGCTTTGTGCTCATGATTCAATAATGAATTACCTCTCGGACGGTACAACACACGACCCGGCCCACCCACTGGCCGGGACGACCAGTGTTCAAGGGATTCGCGGAAGTGGATACGGTTATAATTAACAATCCGTAAACACATAGCCCGAAACCGAAGTCTGCAACCGTGGAGACCGAGTGTATGCACAATAAACAGCACCCAGTTACTACGGTAGGTGAAGCAAATAGCCAAATTTCATACCATGCCATCCACACGTTACCACCAGGATGAACCTCTCCCAGCGGTGGATTATTAATAATCGCTAATGGTTCGTAACTTGCGTTCAGTCACCGCGATGATGCCGGTCAACACGTTCGGACAAGCAGTGCAAATAATGCGACCAAATCAGCATTATGACAGGGATAGCACCGCAAGGCATCGGGCGTGATGGGCAATGGAGAAGGTAAAACATTTTATTAATTAGTCCACCGTACAGCTACACTCACACACAGCGCTCAATTCTCCAGGAATTACATTCGGCTACATGGGAAAGGGAACGGTTAGTCCAGGAGCAAACAATCAACCGACCTCGTGTACAGTATCTCATTGCGAACAACACAATTGGCAAATCCAAATGGAGTACACAGTTCGTCAAACACACTGCACTGCAGGTAAATTCAATGGATCCGAGTTGCGTAAAACGTACCGAAGGTTTGTGACGTTTGAAACAATGATATCCTTGGATGTTCCCTCGATATTGATCCGTCAACGATGCCGCTTAGCTTGCATCAGGGCAAGTGGCCAATGAAATGGCTTTGTTTCTGGAAGTGAATAGAGCTGGACCATGATGTTGGGGGCTTTCTTCACATTCCGTCTTTTTGAATTCCGTCTTTTCAAGCTGTGTTTGAAAACTCGTACACCGTACAACTTTTTCGAGAGACCTAATGCCTATCTGGTTACTAGGAAAACCTTACCGGTCATCCAAAACTGCTGTTTGCCCAAGACAATCAGAAGCTTTCAGACAAATGCTTTCGGATGGAACCAGCTGCACTACGCAGTGCTAATGAAAGCGATTTTACTTCTCAGAAATCGAATAAAGACTGGAGAAGTAAAACAGATTGGCAAATAGAAAAACAAGACACACACACACATTTCCAAAGCGCTCGCTACATTCTAAAACATTAAATTATTGTGACTAGCATAAGGCTAAAGCTTCCTTTGCCAACCCAAACGTTCGCACAAAAGAGCAAAGAGAGCGATAGAGAGCGAGAAAACGAGAGAGAAAACGCTCCATTATAGATAGTGCTTGAGAAGTTTTTTTTTTTGTGCGACAAAACTAAATAACAGCAAACTCCCAGCATTTACGATCTCCCCGTTGGGGATACAACTCATCTCGGAGTCCATGGGTACGTAAAACGTTTCGAAACTAGCGGAAAAACTACACCACCCTCTATGCGCGCCCTATCACAATCCCAGGCCAGCCCCGTTTGACACCCTATTCACCCCAAAAGGATTGAAGGCTGGTGTTGTGATGCGCATCGTACCATATTTTTTGGCACTTTGCGGTAAGCCGGTGTACAAACTTGTACTACACCCCCCCGAAACCGACCAGCGGAGCCGTCCACACCAGCAGCCACCAGGTAAAACCAGCTGCCTAATTAGTTTTGTGACAGGTTATGAATATCAAATGCTTACAGCAGTGAATAAATCATCAATGAATAATTAAAAACTCCAGGTTAAGCTTTTCGAATATTTATCTTCCATTAAGTCGAGGGATTTCCCATTTTCTCGCCCGACAAAATAGACGCGGGGCAGGGGAGGAAGCCGTTCGAACACAGCCCGGAGCCGCCGGTCACCACCGCCCGGGAGTAATGAAGATCGATGGTACAATAACATCGCCGTATCGTTCGAAACCGGCACGCAAAGTGAAATCCGGCCCCGAGACAAGCTTCGTGCGTGTAGATGTCCCTGCGCCGGGAGCTTATAAAATAGTTTAAGACGCCATGCAGCGCTATAGCCCTCCCGGAACCGGATTTTCCCACCGGACACTCTACGGCGGCTCGGTCGCAATAGTGAGCGGCTTTTTAAACAGGTTGCCCATTTAATCAATCATTTATCATTTGCGATAGGCGTCATCAGTGCGGCGTGGCTTGGTGTGACAAGCGGCATTGGCAGGCCAGCGTCACCCTGCCGTAATTTAGTATTAATGGGCAGCATCTGGATGTAGCCGTACCATAAGGATGAGCGATATGAATAGATTGTAAAAATAGAGGAACGAAAAGGTGCAGGAACCGTTCTGCATCGAAGCTTTGTTCAATCTTTTAATGCTTGGAGAAAATCCTGATTGAGCGACTGCAATTTGTCTTGCGAAGCAAGCGGGCAAAGCAATCAAACCATGCAGATGGGATGCATATACGGCTTGGGTGAACAATATCATAAATGAGAAGAAAAATACAAGGACATCCGACAAAAACCTTCACGCAAAGAGCGCCTTGCCACGTAATGGCTTAATTTAATTATATCCTACCTACAATAGATCTCTCTGGCTCGACGCCCCACACCGCAGCAAGATACAGTAATGTAATGCTTTCGAAATAAAACGAAAACACCAGCACCGAAATTGCTTTACTCCGGAAAAGATTAGCATTACTTTCGCCCCACTGCACACAGCACTTTAAGCCGTACGCGCACATTTGAATGGTGCCGAGGAAACAAAAAAGAAAGCGGATACAATGTGTGAAAAATTTACAATCCAATCCCCGATTGCATAATCCCACAACTTCCCTGTCCCGGGCTCGATTTCACGAAAGGTGATAGCACCTTTTGCACCTTTTTTTCTTTTTTTTATTTCGCCCCTTCTCCCATTCCCGAAATCCCTTTTTTGTTGCCGATAAACAAACACGCCGAAATGGGAAACAACGGCTGGGGCGTAGAAGCGACACAGCGGGTGCCGCTTTGGAGAAGTTGTTCGGAGCAGCAACCGTTCGTGCGGAAAAACACCTTACATCGAACCGACGCCGACGTAATCTTTCTTCCGCAGCCAGAAAGGATCGCACATATTCTTGCTGTTGAAACGTATCGTATGTAGCTACCCAACGGAGGGAGAGAGAGCTTCAGCCACACCGATCGAAACACACGAAAGCACGCAAATCAGTGTAATCTTTTTAGCAGTAGCCATCGTTCCTGAACAGTCCTCGCTGACAGAAACGGGTCGCCGGGTATGGATGTTGAGGATGTGAGCAGTTGTGTTTTTCCCGCTCGGAAATGATGCTATCCTTTTAGCTAGGGGTAGTATATGAGTACGATTTGCCATGCTACTAACGGTAACAGCCTTTCAATAACATTCGGAAACAAGACAGTACCAGCAGGTCCTTCCGAACCCATTAGTCGTACGTACCCGTGTATCGAGTCGCTTGAGAGAAAAAAAAAACGCGAGTAGTTTCCTACCAGACAATAACGAACAACAAATCCTACATTCTGCCTAATTCCATATCCATAAGTCATAGGTAAGCTCACGTTGGAGTCAAGAAAAACCACACAAAACACACATCAAAGCCCAGGCTCACCTGCACAGTCAGTGCAAACGATGCGGTCCACTCTGCGCCCACCAGTGCCCTGTTTAATGTTTTTTTTTTTTTTTGTCAAAGTGACATTAATTTGATAGAGCGCCAAAGCGGTTTTGCACAGGAAAACGGGCACCTTTCCCTCCCCTTAGGGACTCCCGGACCATGGCAACCGTGACATTCGTAGCGTTCCGCCGTCCGCCGGCAAAAACCGTTCGCTAAAACCCCCGAAGGGCCATCACAACCAGGAACCCCGCAACGAACCGTTCCCGGCAGATGAACAGGCCAAGTAGCTACTAAATAAGCAACAAACTGTGCTCATCTCTGCTCGCACATTTACCAACACACGTACGGCTGCGTGCGAATGACAAACGGCAAGAGGAAGCCCACGATGACGGCGATGATGCTGCCACCCCGCTGACGGCGCTGATGGTGAAGATGGTAAGACGGATAAAGGAGCGCGTATGCGAACGAGCGTTTACAAATGTCCATTTTTCATGAACCTGAGCTTTTCCCGTCAACGGATGCTTAGCACCGTGGCACCTGTGCTGCTTTGCACCATCCCCGGTTTGTGGGGGAGGGGGGCCGGTGTGACACTGGACGCACCCCGAACCGGTGGCCTGCCTGCCCGGCACCGTCCTCATTTTGCACTGCAAAAGATGCCCTGTTTGCTGCTGCCAGCAGCTGCTCAAATTGCTACCTAAAAGTGTGCGCAAGGGCTTTGGCAGGGGTATTATTTTTTGTACCTTTTTTTTTTTGTTTTTTGGCTTTGCTCACTTTTCGTTGCACTTTCCGCACGGGAACTCACGTACGTTGGCAACCCGTCTCTTGCTACCCCGCCGGGCTCGCCACCGGTGGGCTGTTGTGGGACGATACGACGCTGTACATCATTTGATCACCATGTTTGCGTTCGTTTAATAAAACGTTGCTCGCCACCAGGCAAAACGACCTACACCCACCCACCGTCACGTTTGATTCCCGCTCCCGTATTCTACCCTCTTATGGTACTTATGTAGTATTAAGACCCGTTGCCTCGTTTACATTACCCTTTGGGAATGTCGTCGATTCGCTTGCTACGCTCATTGTCGTATGCATTTTCCATAAAAGCTCACCGTTGCCGGGAGCACCCGTAATATTACGCTGGCACCGGTAGCGGCACGTTCGAAGCCAACAGCACACGCCCATCCCATGACGACAAGCATGACTTTCCGTGGAGGGGATGGTTCGGAGCTAATGCTGGTGAGTCTTCGAAATGTTCGATAGCCAACCAAGTAGCAGCGTTCAACGCAAGTTACAGCGTGTGCTGGTGTTTTCCAGGCGCACACTCGACAAGACAAATTAAGTAAGAGTGTGATCAAACCAAAAGCAGCCCGAAACGAGGGCGAACCCTAACCAACCCAACCGCTCGCACGCACAATCAAACAAGCAAATTGAAAGCATCCTTCACCGAACCGAACGAAATTAAAATGCATTTGTTTTTGGCACAACGAAATCGGGGCAACGAAATAGTGGCGCCCTTCGTTTTCATGCTGCAACAAATTTGTAATTCATAGCAGGGGCAACAGGAAGGAACCCTGGTGTGCGACATGTGACTTCAGTATCTTCATTTTTATTCATTCCATTACATTTAATGGCATCCGATTGATGTCGTACGGATGGAGAAATACAACCCATAAGCCATCCCGAGTTTGCACCAATGGTTCCCTCTTCGGGAGAGTAGGAAGGGCAAACAGTAACAACAGCAATAGGCTATCGTTTGAACATTGAATGTAAATGACGACGTAAACAAATCGTGGCCACTCCCGAAAGTACCTTTATCGAAAATAAAACAAATATTTATTATTCGTTCTCCCGCTCCGGTCCCTTTATTGGCGTACCATCTGTGCGTAATTGTGTGCTGGTTGTAACATACCCTGAGCGAGGCTGCCCTACAATGTAAACGTGCAGATGTAGAAGACGTTTGATACATACTTCTCTTGGTTTTTTGTTTTGTTTTTTGCTTTTGCACAAATAGACACGCGTGAGAAACAAATTTAATTGTCTTTTAACCTATTCCAATTAACCTTCGCGCGCAGCTCTGCCTCGCTACGACGGAGCGATTCAAGCACGGTAAGAACAATAGTTAAAATGTGGCGTTATTAAGTTGTCCCAGCAAAAGGGGAGCCCCTGTTGCCCGGGGTTGAAAACCGCGCGAGAGCACCATACACGATCTTAACGTATGGCACCCAGGCGGGTTTTGTGGAAGCATCTGTTCATCTTTTTACTACGCGCACGAGTAGTGCTACGTAACGAGCACCCAACCCAACCTGTCCTTTCTCCGTTTGCCGACAACGCTGTTACCAATTTATTATTCCCGCCATTCCCTTTGCAACCGCGGTAGTGCACGTAGGAAAACTTGATACGCCGTGCGATGTGTCAGTGATGGTTCACTCGGTGTCGCGACCGAGCGTACGCGGAAAGAATGTTAAGTGAGGTGTGAATAGCACACTCACACACACACGCACACATACACACAGCCGAGTTCGGATGTGGAAACATGTAATGTGTGAAGCTGCGACCATGTTGGCGAACGAAAACGACTAACCGAGTCGCACAGTAAATGACTTCATCGGTTAAACCATCACCGCGCTCTGGACGAACAACTTAATCGGACGGGTTTTTGTCTCCTTTCCCAAAATCTTCTGCTTGAATTGCGCTGATTGCGCCAAGCATCATTATTACAACGGTAGCATTAAGTAAGACACGTACGTAATCTATTCAGCGCGATTACCACCTATCGAAGAAAGATCGATGGCTTTAAATGGAAAGCGAAATGGGTATAACTTCATTTGGTATGATCGCGAATTTTCCGATTTTAGTAATTAATATTTTCAATCAACGATGCGTCGCTCGAGTGGTATGAAAAAAAAAAGTATGAAAGTATATAATTAAATCTCCAACAATAATCTTGCCATCCAACACCAACACACTGGACGAAAAACAACCACACCCACCGGCAAAAGTAATTCATAACGCAAAACGATAAACCATGTCCTGCTTTATAACTTTGAAGGGTACGTCAAGTAATAAAACCATTTCCGGGACGTTTCGGTTGAGGTGCCGCCCGGAAAAACTACACAAAAAAGTGTACACTCTCGTTTTATTACGCTGTCATCCCCGGTGCTCGCCGCTGTTAATGTGCAAAACTTGCGAATAAAAGGGAAGAGAAATTGTATCTCATTAATTTGACTTAAATCAGAGATTGCACCATTAAGCGCCGCCGGTGCGCAAACGGTGTGCGAGCTTCCCGTCGGTAATCTGTAATTTAACGTAAGTCGGCAGCGTGCGGACCGTTTTAAGCGTCAAATGATTTACCAAATAACGAAAGGAGAGCAAAAACAAACAAAAAATCTTCCAACAACGGAATACCCGGAGGCAAAATTTGCCGGCACCCCCTGTCAATCCTTGTCTTTCACACGGGTCGGTTTTATCACCCTTGTTGGAGTTGGTTAATTGTGCCGACGTGTCTTTTCGACACCATTGCCTTCGACACCCTCACGTGATTATTGTTTTCCTTTACATTGTACATGCTGAAAGGATTTTTGCGTTATATTTTTTCGTAGCTACGTTCCATTTCTCAATTTCCCAAAGTAGCAGAACAGAACTTTCATCATCTTTTCAGTTTGTTACAAATGTTACTTTTTAGGCATTGCAAAGCACAAGATGAATGTTATAAATGATTATGATTGTGTAAACCAAATTTTACCAATAAACTGACGCAAACGGATCAACACAAAATCGTCAACATTCCGTTTGTTGTGTCACAACATAATATTCGATAATGAGATACTACCAGAGTATCGTTCCTTAGAAAATAGTATAAAATATGGCGCACAATTTCCTTGAAAGTCATAACCGCTCGTTGCTTTTGTAGTTGAAAAGCGCTACAAAAGCGTGTGATTGATTTGCCCCATAAAGGACCTTGCTCAACACATGCTGGGAGGAAAATGACATTTTGAAACATTTTTTTTTTTCACCGCTTAGCCATAACACCGCACATCAATTCAATGCATCATATCCACACGAAAGCTCTAGAGCTGCTCACA